>PVIJ01007458.1:0-82359 GCA_004024925.1 Scalopus aquaticus | reverse complement strand
GGCAGATGGACTGAAGTACACTGCTGAGGGGAGCAGCGGGCAAGGCAGGAGAGGTCTGCTGTGCCATGAGGGAACCTCCCCGGCCGGGGATTGAACTTGTGCTGCAGCGGCTCTGGATAGTGCTGCAGTGGCTCTGGATAGTGCTGCACTTAACCTGTTGCTCCACCAGGGAGGCCCCAGCCCAGCTTCTGGGGCAGCCGAAGGTGGTCTGCATGGCAGGGGCTGGAAAGAGACTGTGTAGCAGGTAGTTGGGAAGGAGGGACTAGGTCAGCAGTTCGCAGCCTGGGCTGCAGGTTAGTCTCACCTGGAGAGCCTCAGAAGTGTCCCGCGCCCAAGGCTGCACCTCTCGTGGCTCAGGGACCCCAAGGGTGGCCCCGCCTCAGTGTTTGTAAAACTCGCCGGTGATGCTGCGAAACCATGTTCAGGAACCCGGACGATTTTGTCCCTCCGAGGGGTTGGCCACATCTAGAGAGATTTTTGGTTGTGATAGCAGGTGGGGTGGAGGCAAGGAGAGATCGGGGTGCTGTTCAGTATCCCACACTGTCCAGGAGAACCCCACAAAGAGCCATCCAGCCTTATGTGTCTGTAATACCATTGCGGAGAAACCCCAGCCAAGACCTCGGTCCTTCAGTGTGAAGTGGGGGCCAGCAGTATCCCCATCACCTGGGAGCTCGTTGGAATTTTAGAACCTCAGGCCCCAGCCACACCTGCTGAATCAGAACTGCCAGTCACCGCCCAACCCTAGGGTGATGTGTGTGCTCCCTAAAGTGCGGGAGCCCTAGTTTAGGTTCTTTCCATGTTGAAGAGCTCAGGAGGGCGAGGGGTGTGAGTGCTGCCCACAGAGGGGACCCCGTGGCAAGGCAGGTGCCGGGAAGGCAGGCACGTCTGCTGGCGAGGAGAAAGTCCCACTGCTGAGCACCCTCCCACGTCCATGTGGACCAGAGAGCAAGGCCCCTGCCGCACTCACCCTTTCGCCTTTGCCCTGCAGGCCCTGGTGATCACCAACTCAGCCAGAAAATCCTCCACCGTCGGGGAGATCGTCAACCTCATGTCCGTGGACGCCCAGAGGTTCATGGACCTGGCCACGTACATCAACATGGTCTGGTCGGCCCCTTTGCAAGTCATCCTGGCCCTCTACCTCCTGTGGCTGGTGCGTGTCTGACGTCCCTCCCTCACCCCTGCCGTGGGACCCCCACATGTGGGCGGTGGGGGTGAGGCCGTGGGTGTCCGTAAGATCCTCTGTAGCCCGCCGGGATTTCTTGCCGTCATTTCCATTTTGCATTCTGACTCTTCAGGCATTTCTGGGATATTTGTTCCTTTCCTTAGTTGTTGGGTTCATGTTCTCACTGGGGCGCAGCGTGTGTTTGCACCCGCCTTTCCCTGGACAGGGGATGTCATTAACCTACAGACACACTTGCCAGATTCTTCTCATGTTGGTGTCCACCCAGACACTCACCATTTGTTCACTCATCCCTATGTATGTTGGGTGGTAGGGATAGAAATCCATCTTAAAATAGCCTAGCCAGATAAAGGGGATTTTGTGGGTGCATCTAACTGCAAAGTCCAGGGGCTGGCTTCAGGCATGGATGGATCTAGGAGACAAGCAGTGCCATAATGACTCATTCTCACTCTCTCTGTCATTATATCATGGCCCTGCATTCCTCTGAGTTGATTTCTTTCACTGTGCAATGTCCTCAAATGACTTCCTTAGCTTAGGTTTGTGTTGTCTTTAGGGATTATGGTGCTAGAGAAAAGAAAATACTGCATTCCTCTTTGCCTCAGCCAGAGTCCCAGGGAGCACTCTGACTGGCCAGGCACAGTCCAGTTCCATCCCTGAACCAATCACTGTGTAGCAGGAGGCAGAGTCCTCTGATTGGCCAGCCTGGGTCACATCCCCACTACCATGATGAGAGCAGTGGAGGTGTGATTGACAACCCCTCTGTATAGGGAGGGGCAGTTCCCCCAGATAAATAGCTGATGAGCAGAGACAAGCAAAGCCTAACCCTTGTCTCATTCTTCCCCACCTCTGAACTTGTGCTTATGCCTTTCCTTCCATCAGGAGTTCCCTTCCCTCCTTCCTCCCCGCTGGTGGAATCCCACCCATCCTTCCTGGCTGTGCCTCTTCCAGTGATTTATTTTTGTGCCTCTCAATTAGGTACACTTCTTCCTTTGTTGAATGCCAGAAACTTCACTGTAGGAGCTCACCTGGTTTGCCCTTCTGGAGCAGTCTTTTGCATGCTGAGTCCTCCCCTGCACCCTGTGCTCCCCCTGTGAGCTCCTGGTGCTGTCCCCTGCAGGGCCTGGCAGGAAACAGCTACATACAGATTATGTATGTAGCTGTGTGTGTATAGGCAGAAGATAAGTGATTGTAAAGTATTTCTAACAATGAAACTTAGGGGAAAATCCCCAGCATTTAAATATCAAAAGAAATGTCTTTTGAGGCAGACATTTTGGGGTGTCTGCCATTCATTGCCACCACGAGCAACCTGTTTTTGAAATGTTCTCTTAGAACTGCTTTCAGAATGGGCCTGTGAACCATTCTGCTTTGTTTTAGATGAAGGTTAACTCACTGCGTTATTGACGTTTGTGGCTAAATAATTCTTTGTTGCTGGGGCTGTCCTGCACATTGTAGGGTGCTTAGGGGCATCTCTGGCCTGGCCTCTCCCCACCAGAGACCAATAACACGACAACCCCTCCCCACGCCCTCACCAGCCTGTATGACAACCTGAATGTTTCCTGGGGGGAAACTCCTTCCTGGGGGGAACCCCTGCTTTAGATTAAAACTAAGATTTCTCTACCTGACCATCAAATTCATGATCCAGGATAGTGGCAGATGGTGTGGGCCCAGCAGTCAGGCTGCCTGGTTCCGACCCTGCCTCTCCCGTGACCAGCCCAGCCACTGACTGTCTCTGAATGGGCGGGGGCAGAGGTGGCGCTCAGCCTGGGCATGCTGGCGCGGTTAATGGGTTGATGCAGGTGCTGTTTCTTGAACAGTGGCGGTTTGTGGTCATGCTCAGTATGTTTTGGCCCCCGTTATTTGTTGTCAGAGCTGATTCTGCATGCTTTTGATTGTTGGGGTGGCTGTAGCCTCCCTGGGTAGAGACACATCACAGAAACCATCTGGGGCACAGCAGCTTTGTTCTGATAACGGAGTCCCTGAGGGCGACTACTTGGAAGGGACTTAACACTTCTGGTTTTCTGAGCACCCAGGAGGGAACTTGGTCTCCAGAGCTCCCGCTGTGCGTCTCAGCTAAGGAAATGCCCACTGGTCCGGCTCCTCAAGTCGTCTCATTTATGTGTGACTCGGCCGGGAAAGAGGTCGCCTTGTATCTTGGTTTCGGCGCCTCTCCTCTCTGAAATGCTCTTTATCTGCACACAGGATGGTAAGACAAGGCTGCCACCTCTTACCTCCCAATCCCCAAGTCAGAGAAGTCTGAAAACTGAATGTTTTTCTCGACTCATCGGTTTGAAGGATTGTGCTCCTGAAGGCTCCTTTCAATGTGAATATTGCTATTTTACTGTGCAGAAATGAACTCATTTCTTTGACCGCAGGTGCTGAGCCAGGCCCCCCTGGGGTGCAACACAGCGTATGGCGTGTGCACCTGTGTGAGGGTCACCAAGCGCACACCAGCTTGATGGGACTCTGGGGAGGACTCACAGCTGCCCTTTATTACAGGGAATGAGCAAAGGGGATAGGCGCGGGGGCAACTTCCAGGGGAAACCAGGTACAGGCTTGCCGGAGTCCTCGCCCAGTGGAGTCACATGGGGAGCACTTCATAGCGCAGCAAATGACTTGTGATAATACCTGGCCCGGGAAGCTCTATGGAGGCCCGATGCCCCGGGGCCTGGGGGGCTGGGCACACCCACTGTCTGGCACACACTAAACTTCCAGCTTCCCAGAAGGAAGGGGGGAGTTCAGCACCAACCAGGTTCTTCTGCACAGCTTAGGCACCTCCGGCCACCCTCGCCAGTGCTGAGCGGAGGCGGCCCTCCCAGACCCAGGCCCCGGGCACCGCCAGGGTCAGGCGTGCAAGGCCACCAGCCAGATCAGCAGATGGGTGCGTGAGCTGCCCTCTGCTCCATCCCGATTAGAACATGCAGGTCCCACACCCCTGGCCTGAAGTGCTGGGGACCAGGTGAGTTTGACAAGTTAGAGCTTTTGCAGTGCAGAACGGTCATAAGAGAGGGGAGACGCTCGGGAGTAAACCTGTGCACCCCGTTGCGGGGCAGAAGGAGCAGAGCTGCCCCCACCTGCCGGGCAGAGTCACTGTGGGTGGCCCCACTGGGGGCTGCCCTGCGTCAGGCCCATGGTCCCTGCCTTGAGGGTGATGCAGGGGCCTCTGCTTCCTCAGAACCTGGGCCCCTCCGTCCTCGCCGGGGTGGTGGTGATGATCTTGATGGTGCCCGTCAACGCCGTGATGGCCATGAAGACCAAGACCTACCAGGTAGGGTGTCTTGTCGCCACGGGATTCCGCGGAGGGCCCTGGCCCGCTGTTGGCATCCTCTGGGGACGTGAGCAATGCTGACGCCCAGGCCCCACCCCCGATTCTGGTTCACCAAAAGTGGGGTCGTGCATCGGACTTCTCAGCGTCGTGGGTGATTACAGTGGGAAGCCAGTCAAGAGCTCCCGAAATCATCCTTTCTGGGGGCCCCCAAGAGAGTCCTGGTTTCCCTTAGAGTGGATTCGCTTATGTGTGTTTGCAAGAACTGCGTAAACATTACCTGCAGCCTTCCCCCTCACCTGCTAAGCTCTTACCTCATGCTAGTGCAGCATTAAATGCTTTATTTTCAGTGTTTTTCAAGTTTTAAATACCCGAGTAATAGAGTGAATGCCATCTCATCAAAACTGTTCCCCCAAGCCCCAACATTGTAGAGATTAATAAAAGGGGCTGTCTCTTTCACTACCCTCTCTTCATGGCAAACACTTTGAAGCATGTACTTCTAGAATGACCTGTGAGTCTATATAGAGATTGGATTAACTATAGTTAATCAGACACACACACATGCACACGCACGCACACACGCACGCCCGCCCGCCTGCTTGACAGCATTTTATCCCCCAACATCGTGCCTCGGGACCCTTCCGTGCTCTGCCATATCGTGGGGCTCATTCTCTTGAACTGGGGCCTAATGGTCCATCACAGAGACGGGCCAGACTGCATTCTCTGCTCCCCGTTGATGGCGGTTTCTGCTGCGCCTGTGGTGTTCAGAGCGCGCTCAGCCAGCTCCGATATGGGAGGGACAAACTGCAGGACGTGGGCTGCTGGGCGGTGATCCTCGTCGGGAGGGGGCTTGGGGGCCTTGTCCCTGTTCATCCTCTCGGGCTTCCCCTGTGCCCGACTCTGCGACGGCTTCACTTGCTGGCGCTGAGGTCGTGTTACTGGCAGTTTCTTCTCCCGCGACCCGGCCCAGCGCTGGGCTTCCGTGCACGTTAAGTGACTCCAGGCACGGAGCATGCCGGGGGCATTAAAAGTGCTTAGCACCTGCATGCGTGGGCCCCGGTGGCTGGGACCAGTGCCGGCTGGCGCGGAAACGTTTGTCTTTTAGCAACCGTGTCCTGGCTAAACAGCAGTAACTGAACTGAGGAGATGGGGAGAAAAGGACAACATCTCTTGTGTTTCGGTCAGCAGAGTAGGGTAATGAAGGGCTTTCCTCGCCTCTCTCCGTCAGTTCTAAATTTCATAGGTTTCCCGAGCGTCTTCATTTAACGTGACTTGCAGCGTTTTCAGCCTGCTCAGAAGGTCTGTTAGGGCATCCTTGGGAGCCAGAGTCGAGGCCCCAGGGATGGCAGGTGTGCGCCCCTGCCCTCTCCAAAGGCAGGCTCGTTTTTGGGTGACGTGGGGCGGTCTGGACTGTCTGATGCCAGCGCCAGAGCTGGGGAGGGGGAGGCGCTGCAGGGTGCTGATGCCCTTTTCCTGGAAGGTGGCCCACATGAAGAGCAAAGACAATCGGATCAAGCTGATGAATGAAATTCTCAACGGGATCAAAGTGCTGAAGCTGTACGCTTGGGAGCTGGCGTTCAGGGAAAAGGTGCTGGAGATCAGACAGGAGGAGCTGAAGGTCCTGAAGAAATCCGCCTACCTGGGAGCTGTGGGCACCTTCACCTGGGTCTGCACGCCTTTCCTGGTGAGTGACGCCAGGCTTGTCCCGACCCACGTCCTCAGGTTTGTCTGTCGGGACCGAAATACTCTTTGAAAGTCACTGTTTCACTATTTCTCCTTTTAAAAATTGCCTTTCCCTGCCTTGTCCCCCCTGCTGTGTTACTCCAGCACTTAGTAGCGTCCTGCCCAGGAACACTCCTCTCAGCCCCACCAGGAACTGCTGGTTACAGGCCATCTCAGGCCTCGAGCCAGGCTGCTGGACAGAGTGTGAGCTTTAGCAACCTGCCAGGTGCTCTGTACACACTGTAAAGTTTGAGAAACAGGCACAGCGTGAGAGTAAGCAATCTTTATCTGTAAAGGACCAGCTGGTAAGTAGTTCGGGCATTCGGAGCTGTCCAGCCTCTCTTGCGTAGGCAGCCGCAGCTAATGCGTGGGTCTGTGTGCGCGGCTGTATTTCTGGAAAGATGTGCTCGTGAATTTGAATTTGAATTTCAGATCACCTTCATGTATCATCTTATAGTGTGATTTTGATGCTTTTTCAGTCATTTAAAAATATAAAATCCCTCTACCCAGGAGCTATCCATGAGCAGGTCTGGCCCACTGGCCACAGTGTCCTGACGCCTGGGCGGGGCCACAGAGCGCTCTGCTGACAGCCCCGGTGCCACTGGGCTTTGCTGCCAGCTCACCTGTGGCTTGAGGCTGGTGCTTTTGACTTGGACACGGGAGGGGGCCCAGGGCCTTCAGCCCAGGTCCGTACAGCAGCCAGGCGCTGCCCACTGCTTCCCCCTCCAGGAGTCAGAGGGACGGACCAAAGGGTCCCTCTCCTTGGCCGGGAAAAGGCTCTTGAGACCCTCTAGTCGAGATTGAGAAGAGGACCCCAAGACACCAGTGGGGAGACCTGTCCCAGCGTGAGACTCTCCAAGGTGCTGATGCTGGGGGTCTCTGTCGGTTTTAGTCCTGGGGTCTGAGAACAAAGGAATTGAACTTTACTGATTGTAAGGGAAGGGCCGTGGACTTGGCTAAAGCCCGTTCATGGCGGCCAGCTGGGGGCCCTGGGCCGCAGCGCGAGGTGGTGCGGGCTCGTGCCTGCCTCCCGGGCGAGCACCTCACGGTGGCCGTGCGCCCACACCCCAGGCTCCAGGTCTGGTCTCAAGGTCTGTGACTTTCCTTCTGGGCCTGCGGCTCCCTTTCCTTCCCACAGCCAACTTGGTAGCTGCGCAGAGAGCTCAGAAATGGAGAAAGGACAGTGAGCCCAGGGCCGCAGCAGGTGTCCTGGCCCCAGCCAGGGTCTGACCTCGTTGACCAGCCTGCGGGACCAGCAGTTCTTGTCCTTAATCCCTGTGGGATCGCATCCCTGTCCCGGGACCCTTCCTCTCTCTGTTCCACTGCTCTGCCTCTCGGTTTCCACATGAGGCACGAGGGGCCAGGCCGTGGGGGCGTCCAGGTGACCACTGTCGGGACCGGACTTGGCCCAAGGAGTGACCTCTCCGCTGCTCTGGCCTCCGTGTGTCCCGCGTCCCCTCTGGCTGAACGCGCCAGGCCTCCAGGCTGGAAGGTTTTGCGCTCTTCACACTCACGTCTCCAGGGCTGGGATGGCTGTTTTGTTTTTTCGTTAGAAGGGAAAAAGCCCCCCATGGGAGTTCTCTGGGGTGTTCGTCTTATTATTTTTCTTTAAACTGTGAAGTCGTCTCCACGGTCAAATATTTTTTTGTATACGTGACACGTTTTATTGGAAGAACGGAAAGTCACGTGTTCACACGATTACAGTGGTTAGAGCTGTACCAAAGGGTCTACCCAGGGGTGTGTTTATCTCAGCACCCCCAATACTTGGGACCTGCTAACTCTGTTTGCTGGGGAGCCGTCCTGTGCCTTGTGTATGGGCTTAGCAGCACCCTGGCCTCTGCCCTCTAAATACCAAGTACCTCTCAGCTTTGACAGTTGTCTCCTCCCCAGTTGTGACAATTGAAATACCTCCGGTCATTGCCGATGTACCTCAGCTGAGCGCCATGGGTTTACAGTGGAAGACACAGCTCTTTCCTTCCTCAGGCCCCATCTGCTGCTCTCTTGTGCCAGTTTCTTCTGTGTGTTTCCAGAACGAGTTACAGATGAACAGCACAGCAGAGACTGTACTAAGACAGTTAAACTTACAAGAGCTTGTCTATTCATTTTAGTACAAGTGACAGCAAATCATCCAGAAAACTCAAGTGGTTTTGAAATTTTTTTTTTTAAGATTTATTTTTATTTTTGTACACAAGCTGGTGTGCAGGCCAGAGGTGTGGGGCAGTGAGAGGGTTCACCAGATTCAGAGTGGGGAGCAGAACAGGCAGATTGACTGAAATACACTGCTGAGGGGAGCAGCAGGCAAGGCAGGAGAGGTCTGCCGCGCCATGTGGAAATCTCCCCAGCCGGGTGTCGAACTTGCGTCGCCGCTGCCAGCAGCTCCACAGCGCTGTTCTTAACCTGTTGCGCCACCAGGGAGGCCCTGAAAAATTTTTTTAATAAAAGATCTGCAGCCAGGTTGCTAGGTGACAAGGTTCAGGTGGTGAGTTGTGTTAGGACGGGGAACCTGTTTCCTGTAGCCCTTTGCTTTGCCTGTTGGATCCTCTGATGGAACCTTCAGTTTCCAGTTTGTCCCCCGAATTTGCTGGCCTTTCATTTATCATTGTCTGCCCTGGTTGTTCGGAGGCCACGGCAAGAGGTGAGGGAGCGCCAACTGGTTATTCTCTGCCTGGAGTTTGCCACTTAGTTTTGGGGTGGGCAGAGAAGGCTGGAGGTGACAGGTTTCCCAGAGTTTGTTGAGCTGTTTGGCATAACAGAGGATCCTGGGTGCCTCGGCGCCTGGCCGGGACACCGAAGCCCTGACTGCATTAGGATAAAATATGTGGCCCCTGCGGGTGTTTGCCTGTTCCTTCCACCAGCAAATTCCTGCACTTCAAGGATGACGAGGTGTTTACTCACCGGTAGGAATGATGGAAGACGGCCTGGGGACTCAGGCAAGAGTGGGGATGCCTTTGGTTGGGATGGACGGGGCTGCTGTCTGGAATAGGGAGCCTGGCATTTTGCATGTCCGCTTAATGCACTTTCCCAAAATAACCCAGGCTCAGTAGTTAGCATTTTCTGACTTGGGCGAGTTGTGAGCCTCGTCTTCTGCTGGCCCGGCCCCTCCCCCCATAGGAGTCCACACCTGCTGTGTGGCTCCCCTGCGGCCAGATCACACACAGACCAGGGCCACAGCAGGTGTCCTGGCCCCAGCCAGGGTCTGACCTAGTTGACCAGCCTGCAGGAGCAGCAGTTCTTGTCCTTAATCCCTGTGGGATCGCATCCCTGTCCCGGGACCCTTCCTCTCTCTGTTCCACTGCTCTGCCTCTCGGTTTCCACATGAAGCACAGAGGGGCCAGGCCGTGGGGGTGTCCAGGTGACCACTGTCGGGGACCAGACTTGGCACAAGGAGCGACCTTGGCACAAGGAGTGGCCTTTTCTTGCTCGTATCCCTAGAACACAGGGGACTTGGCAGATGACACACCCTCAGGTGTGCGGAGAGAGGTGAATGGAATAAGTGACTGAACGAAAGATTTGAAGTCTTATGGTCAGAAACTGTCTTTTACTTGACAGAATCTGATTCAAATCAAAGAGCGATTTAAAAAAGGGGAGCCATGGGGCCTCCCTGGTGGTGCAACGGTTAAGCGCTGCACTGTGGAGCTGTTGGCAGCGGCAACACGAGTTCGATGCCCGGCTGCGGAGATTCCCACATGGCGTGGCAGACCTCTCCTGCCTCTCCTGCTGCTCCCCTCAGCAGTGTATTTCTGTTGATCTGCCTGTTCTGCTCCCCGCTCTGTCTCTGGTGAACCCTCTTGCCGCTCTACGCCTCTGGGCCTGTACCCCAGCTTGTATGCATAAATAAATAAACCTTTAAAAATAAATAAATCAATAAATAAATAGAAAAGAGGAGCCAGGGAGGGTGGAAGGAGAGGGAGTGAGACAGGTAAACTGGCATGCTTACCTGTCAGTTTGGGCCCTGGGGCAAAGTCCAGACTTTGGCTTTGTCAGTAGCACAGACTGTGGAGAGGTGTGTTTTTTAAAAAAAAATTGTAATTTTAGGGGCCTCCCGGGTGGTGCAGCGGTTAAGCGCTGCGCTGTGGAGCTGTCAGCAGCATGATGAGAGTTCGACGCCCAGCCAGGGAGAATCCCACATGGCGCGGCAGACCTCTCCTGCCTCGCCCGCTGCTCCCCTCAGCAGTGTGTTTCTGATCTGCCTGTTCTGCTACCCACTCTGTCTCTGGTGAACCCTCTCGCCACACCACGCCTCTGGCCTGTACCCCAGCTTGTATGTATAAATAAATAAATCTTTAAAAAAAATTGTAATTTTATTGAGCCATACTTTCCTGTTTTGAAGTGTACCCTTCAGTGAACACCCTGAATGTAAGATATTCCCAGGTTGTACCCCCATCCCCACCATCTAATTCCAGAACATTCTCATCACCCCAGAAGGAAACCCTATACTCATTGACAGTCACCCCCCACACCATCATCCTGTAAAAGTAAGAATGCTAAAAACTGTTCAGAATGTTTGGCCACTGACAAAGGTTAAAACCAACATTAGTGGCAGCAAGGCACCAGGCTGCCAGCAGCCGTAAAAGTCTCAAGGCCGGCAACCTTGAGATAGAACTCCCCCTGCCTGGGGCGAGGATTCCAGGAACTCCTAAAGATAACAGCACAGACCATCTGCTCCAGACCCCCTCATCCTTGATGTCTTGCCAAGGTCACTAGGACTTGCTGAATTCCATTGCCTTTATAAGCTGACCCAGTTCTGTACTCGGGGTCCTCATTTTGCCCACAGGACCGCTGTGTTGTGTATACCGGGCTGATTTGGACCCTAGCTCGAGCTAGCAATAAATCACCGCTTTGCTGATTGCATCAAATTATGCCTCAGTCGTAATTGGACCCGTAACATACTTTTAACAATCCCCCCACCCCCAGTCCCAGGCACAAACTAATCCATTTCTTGGTTCTGTACACCTGACTGTTCTGGACATTTCATATGAACGGAATCTTAACTCTGTGGCCGTTTTGTGTCTGTCTGCTTTCTTTCTTTTTAAAGATTTATTTATTTATGCATACAAGCTGGGGTGTAGGAGGGCGGCGGTGAGAGGATTCACCAGAGACAGTGGGGAGCAGAACAGGTGGATCAAATGAAATACACTGCTGAGGGGAGCAGCAGGTGAGGCAGGAGAGTTCTGCTGTGCCATGTGGGTCAGCTCTCTGGCCGGGGATTGAACTCGTGCTGCAGTGGCTGTGGATGGCTTCATAGTGCTGCGCTTAACCCTTTGCACCTCCAGGGAGGCCCTCCTTTCCTTCTTTAAAAAAACTGTTTGGGCCTCCCTGGTGGCGCAGGGGTTAAAGTCTCAGCACTATCAAGCTGCTGGCAGCTACTGCAGCCTGAGTTTGATCCCCAGCCAGGGAGCTTCCCACCTGCCACAGCAGACCTCTCCTGACTCACCCACTGTTCCCCTCAGCAGTGTGTTTCAGTAGATCTGCCTGATCTGCTCCCCACTGTGTCGCTAGTGAATCCTCTCAACCCCCACCTCTGGCCTACACCCCAGTTCTTGTATGCATAAGTAAATAAAAATAAATCTTAGAAAAACTTCCTTTCCTTGGGCTGTGAAACCAGAGACCCTGAGTTGACAATGATTTCACACCTCCACCCCCGTTTCACAGATAAGGTGGCAGAGGTCCAGGGAGAGGAGGTAACTGGTTCAGTCTGCTCGGGGTTATTCTAGACACTGGGCAAAACAAAGCCCCTGCCTTTGTGGCCTTAGCACAGCCGTGCTGGAGACCGACAGTGAGCCTGCATAATCGTGTGGCCTCCGGTGGCGCTCGGGTCTGTGAAGGAGCCAGCCCAGGAGCCAGGAGGGATGTGGCCGCCTCTGCCCGGCGAGGGACTAGCTCCACCTTCCAACAGGAGGTGGTCTCAGGCAGAAGAAACCTTAGCGGTGCAGGCTTGGGGATGGGTTCGTGCTTGCTGCCGTCGGGGAGCCCCGAGAATGCCCGTCCAGTGGGCCTCGAAGCCAGTTGGTGGGAGAGTCCGGGACTCGCAGCTTGCTGCCCTTCTTGCCTCCTGAAGGACACACCTGCTGGTCGCGGCACCTGCTGCCGCAGCCCGTCATACACCGCGGCGGCTCACGCTGGGGGTGGGGCTGCTTCTGCCACCGTGACCATCTCAGGGCCTCAGGTCATCCCGCGCCTTCTGCTTGCAGGTGGCGCTGTCCACGTTTGCTGTGTACGTGACCGTTGACAAGAACAACGTCCTGGATGCCCAGAAAGCCTTCGTGTCCTTGGCCTTATTCAACATCCTCCGCTTTCCCCTGAACATCCTCCCCATGGTCATCAGCAGCATCGTGCAGGTAGCGCACGGGGGGCGCTGCGGGCGGGCTCTCTGGGGAAGGAAGCCAAGGGGCGTGGAGATCCCCCCCCCAGCTCCCTCGGGGCTCCCAGCTGTCCCTCTGTGTGGGGCACACTCGCTGGCTTGCTGCTGGCTTTCTTGGCCCTGCCCCCAAAGAGACAGATGTGTTTTCTTCTTGATAAGCAACTTAATTTTGAGCACAGACGATCAAATGTTTTCAATTGAAGATTTTTTGACTTTTCAATGGTGCGAAATTGATACGCTTTCGGTGGGAACTTCACTTGGAATTTTGAATTTTGGTCTTTTCCTGGGCCAGGGATTGGAGGGGGGCTGGACCGTTCCCATGGGAGTTCCTGTCAGGCACTTAGTCGCCAGGATAAAGAACCAGAACTTCGAGTGTGCGGTGTTTGTACCTTGCGGTCGGCACTCAGTGGCATCGCACCCTCAGGTCAGGAGTCCTAGCCCAGCGGTAGGTCACATCAGTGTTCTCGGTGGTAGGTTGTCGGGTTGTAGGCAGCCAGGTGAGCCGTGATGCCTCGTAGGTGAGGTGCATGAGTGCATTTTCGACTCACCCATCTTTCTAGTTCGTGATGCAATTATCAGGACATAACCATACTCGAGAAGATCTGTATGCGAAACAGAAGCCACGAGGCTTTCCGTGCTCTGCGGGACTCGTTCTGAAATGTTTTATCCTGTTCTCATCTGCTCTGATCTGTTCTCCCTGTCCTGTGCAATCCTGTTTTCTTCCTGACCCGCTCCTCTGACTTCACAGCTCACCGAGCTGGACCTACCATTAGAAAATTAGGGAAGTCCCAACCTCGATCCCCAGAACCCTTAAAATGTGTGCAGTGGCTCCGTAAGGACAGGAGCCGCTGCATGTCACAGTCATGCCATTTGCAGCTCTGATCACTTACCCCCTGAGAGTGGTTTTTATTCTTCCCCCTAGCATGGCAGGCATTTTTGTGGAAAACCCCTTTTCCAGCCACAGAGATGAATCGGCTTTCAGATTTAGTTCTACAGCTCTGGCTGAAGCCTCCATTTTAAAAAACGAACAAACAAAATTCCCTTACTTTGAAAACTTGCAAATGTGCACAGAAGTAGAGTAGAATACGGGACTCCCGGGCACCCGTCCCCTACCCGGGTCACACTTGTGTCACCTCATCCTTGTTCTACCTCCTTCTCTCCCTCCTTTTCTATCTTTGCCAAGGAATTTTTAAGCAAATCCCAGACATTTCGACACATCACCCATACATACTTCAGCATGCATTTCTCCTTACATAATTATAACACCATCGCACCTAACAAAACGAACCATCGTTGCTTAAAATGATACCCAGGGCGTAGTAAGAATTTCAGGATGATCTGAGACATGTCTTTACAGTTGGACTGTGTGAATTAAGACCTTGGCTTTTTTGAGTTTATTGTTTAGCTATAGTGATTGTATGGCAGTCTGTGGTTAAGATGGGCTGATGTGGGTGGATGGCCACGTGGTTACCGTGGAAACCGACAGCCCTGGCTGACCTGGTTATCACTTCCTGTGTGTGGTGAGACCTTCTGCATCTAGCCTCTCAGCAGCGCTGGAGTTCACTGTGCGGCGTGGTTGAGTCGTCACAGGCCGCATGCGCCTCCAGACTGGCTGAGCTCCTAGCTGCAGCTTGGGCCATTGCCACTGGCTGTTATGTTTCTCAAGACCCTTTGCACCCTGGGTCTTCAATACCCCCGTGGACCTTGAAAGGAAAACAGTCAAGGAGCCAGAACTGGTTTCATGTTTTATTCGAAAGCATCCACTCGGTAGACAGTCAGCAGCGAGAGAGCCCGCGGGCCCCTCGCGCCCAGAGGGAGCCGCGGAACGTCAGTCTCTATTTTGCAGAAACCTCTTTAAAAATAACTACGTTGCTTTCTGTGTAGGCCAGCGTCTCCCTCAAACGCCTTCGGATCTTTCTCTCCCACGAGGAGCTGGAGCCCGACAGCATCGAGCGGCGGTCCGTCAAAGACGGTGTGTGCACTCGCTTCTCCTCTGCGCTGTGGCCGAGCCCAGCCTGCCCTCCGCTCTGCCGGCCCCTGCCCTCCTCTCTGCTGGCAGGCCTGGCCGCTCGTGGGCGAGGCCCCAGGGAGCAGGATGTCCTCTCGGGGGTTGTGGAGGAAGGGAGGTCTGTCCTGCCGGGCTTATATTGCTCTGCCCAGGGCAGACTTGCACTTTTGTTTTCTTGCTGAGCTGCAGCCACCCGGCCAGGCCTCCCCCTGAGAGTCAGTTTCCAGGGCCCAACCTCAGGTCTTTTCTCCCTGGACAGCTGGACAGGGAAACGGCGCTGGGGACGGGCCAACCTCCCACACAAACAGCCGTGTGTCCTGGCAGGGCTGCGGCACTTCTCTGAGCCTCAGTTTCCTCATGAGCCTGGGTATGGGGGATGACGGTGCTTTTCTTTGGCGGGGGATTGTATAGATTTTGATTGTAGCTCATTAATTCATCCTCTCCCAGTCGACCCCCGCACCCCCAACAGGGATCTCCCTCATGTGACTGGTTCCCAGGCAGTTAATAATGAACACGAATGGCGCCAACCCGGTGGCCATTTCTGCATGAATGGAGCACATGAGGCCACTCCCAGCCTGCAGGCTCTGGTCTAAGGACCAACCCATCCTTTGAGCTCCCCATTGGGCGACACCCCCCACTTTACACTTTACCCCCACTTGCCTGAGGTGGCATCGCCTGGCTGAGATTCAGCGAGCACCTGCTGTGTGCCGGCAGGACTGGGGTGTTCTGTGTGTGCTGCCTCATTGGCCCCACACCGCAGCCCTGTGGACTCCCTCCCGTGATCATTGGCCCCACCTTACCGAGGAGGAACGTGAGGCAGAGAAGGCCAGTGACTTGCTCTTGGCTCTCCTGCTCGGAAGTGGTGGCACCGGCATTCAGACTCACACAGTCGCCTGCAGAGCCCAGCCAGTATGGGAGGAGGAAGGAATGTGTGTGCATCGGCTCGCGGTCCGCAGTGTGCGTGGCCCCTGGCACAGTGCCCGGTGGGAGGGGTGAGGGGAGGAATGAGGGGCCGCATCCTCAGCTCTGCCCTCGGGGCGGTGCTTCTCAGCCTCGGCTGCTGGTGCTCTCCAGGCCTCAGGCCTCCATCTGCCCGTGGAAGACTCCCCGCACTTCGGACTTTCTGCGATCACCTGCCAGATCATTTTTACTGTGTAGGGCCATCAGATAGGGCGCTCCTGGAAGAGCAGGCTTTCTCCATCTGGGCATCATTTTGGGTGAAACGGTCTTTCCATCCCCTGTAGCATGTGGAGCAGCATCTCTGGCCTCTACCCACTAGGTGCCAATAGCCCTCACCCCAGTTTTCACAACCCCAGATGTCTCCAGACAGTCCCTGATGTCCTATTGGGGACCACGTGGCCTTCTGTTGATATCACCATTCTCCCTTGGATGCTGGAATCTTCCTTCCAACACCCTGCCCTTGCTTGTCCAGTTTCTGCTGTCCTCAGGACCGATTCCTCCCTGTCCCCTCTCCCCACCTAGGCCATGATAGAGGAATGATGCCATCTACTCTAGGCTCACGAGCTCTCTGCTGAAATGGCGCTGCCACTAGAGGGGTTGAGGTCCTGAAACCATTCAGGACTTACTTCAGGGTCATGTGGGAAGAACCCCAGGCCTGCTGGTGCTGTCCAGGCCTCAGGCCCCGCCTGCCCGTGGAAGCCTCCCAGGACTTCTGATGTTTATCCCTGCTCTTCAGGTGCCAGGCGGAGCCACCTCGGCAGCCCACAGGGTCAAGTCTTAAGAGTTCTAGCTCCTCTGGCTCAAGTGTCTTTCCTGCCTCCCTCTCTGTTATGGGGGCAGCGGAGTTTAAATCAGGTTAACCAGTAACTTCCTCTGGTCTTAGGTTTTTCGTTTCTGTGATGGGGGGGGTGGATTTACTTCTTCATTTGACAGGTTAAAAACAGCCTTATCTTATTGCTAGGTGATTTTAAATTAGCTCATAGTTTAGACTCAAATATTGCTTTGTTAAATGTTGGGCATGAAGTAAAAAGGGAAACAAAGAGAGAGAAAGTAAATGAAGACAGGCGTGGAAACCTTGGAACCAGGAGCTGGCCGTATAAAGCAGCCTTTGTCTTAGACACTCTCCCCTCCCCTGTGTGGTGATACCCCACTTCCTGGTCCACTGTCAGCTTTTTCTGTTTATTGTGACTGGTATTTTAGAAGGATTTACCTGTTCTGAAGAAAGGAAGCAGGGGCGGGGGGGTACAGGGAGAAAGAATATGAAAGAGGGGAGAAGCCTCTTGTAGCCTCTCTGGGATCCAGGCAAAGACTCCGTCCCTTTCTTCTCCAACCACAGGCTTTTTTGTTCTCTAGACCAATGACTGGACACAGTTTTGATTGCCTTAGGGAGGCCGTCTAGTGAGTCGAGTCCAGGGAGGCTGCTCAACACCCCACTACACATAAAGCGGCCTCCTGTGACAAAGGACCCCCCCACCCCCCAGCCCTCTGTGTGTTATGGAAAGACCGTTTAGCCCCAGTGATGCCCAAGTGGAGAAAGCCTGCTCTTCCGGGAGCACTGTCTGTCAGCTCCCCACATCTCAAGAAACATCCCACTTAGAACCTAGAGGAAGGGCCCTGGGCTGGTGTAGTGGGGTGCGGGGACCAGCCCAGCCTAATGGAGGGAACATCTGCATGACGGTGCTGCTTGCTCCCCTCTGACCTCCCTGCAGAGCTCCCTGTGCCTCCCAAGATGGGGTGAGGGGAGCCCCAAAGCCTTGACCAGCCCCCATGTGAGCTGGATGTCCGGATGGTGCAACCCACGTCTCTCAAGGCGGAGCCTGTTGCAGTAGTTTCCTTCTGCTTTCTGCGGCTGAGGCTGCTGGTTGGGGTTCTTGACAGAGCATGACTGATGCAAACAGACAAAGCCTCACCCTGAGCATCAGCCTCAGGCTAGAGCCACCTGGTTAGGGAAAAAAAAGAAAAGTCAGAACCTCCCTCTCAGGCTCAGCCCCATGACATCATTGACTCCTGGCGTGTTGTCCCCGTGTCTTTCAGGCGGGGTCACGAACAGCATCGTCGTGAAGAATGCCACGTTCACCTGGGCCAGGAGTGAGCCTCCCACGCTGCACGGGTGAGCAGGGCGTTGGGAGAGCTGGGCACTCGGGCCGCACTCCAGCTCTTTGACCCCCACTAGGTCACTGTGACTTTCAGAGCCTCAGTTTACACCTCTGGAAACAGGTCCAGTCACACCTGCTTGGGCTGCAGGGAGGGGCTGAGGAGAGGGTTCCTGGACAGAGGATTCCCCCTGATTGTAAGTGACAGAAACCTGGCACAGAGAGGCTCATGCCACAAAGGGAGGTTTTCAGCTCACAGGGCTGAGAGGTGTCAGGTACGGTGTGATCCAGGGACCCAGAGTCCTCAGGAATCTCTATTTTGTCTTCTGCTTCCTCATTGTATGGCCTCCCCCCTCATGATGGCAAAGGGGTCCCAGCAACTCCACTGTACTTCCTGCCTCGCCACCTGACCTGCCTGCCTCTTACTGGCCCAGTTGGGGTCACACGCCCCTCCCTGAGCCAATCGCTGTGCCTGGAGAGACGGCATGCGCTGACTGGCCAGGCTGAGTCTGCAGCTGCCAGGCAGGTTCAGGTCAGCTGGAAGCAGCTGCTGTGTTTGCTGTCAGGACGGGATTGTTGCTGTCTGCTCCCCAAGGTCCCCTGGCTGCCACGCTTTCTCCACCTCCCTGGTGGGCCCCCACCACGCACCCCAGTCCTTATCTTGGCAAAGCACAGTGTTGTCCAGGGCGTTTGCCTTGTTCTCTAGGCACTTGTCAGGTGCCTGTTAACGTGTCTGATGGAGGCCTTCCTCCCAGGCTTTTGCAAGCTTCCTTCCAGAGTCCCCACACACACACATCCTGCCCCTCGGGGCAGGATTTATCCCCCGAGACCCCTAAACAGTTATTTCCTTATTGGACAGCCCAGTTACTGCTGTGTTTTGTCTGCAGCGGTTGGGTGGGGGAGCCCTCCAGGGAGAAGTATCTACAGGAATCTCCTTTGAAGGCTCACAGTGGGGGCGCCCATCACTCCGTCTGCTTCCACTTTAGCTTTTCTCTGTCTCCCTGCTCCGCAGCTAAATAAGCTAATCTGTGTCCCCGTCCTTCCCTCGGTTCTCCCAGTCCCTGCCGTGAACGCCTAGGACCTTTCCCCATTGAAACCTTCTCTCTCCTCCGCCTGTAGTGCCCCAGCCCCAGCTGGGTGGTGCTCCCCTGTTCTGCTCCAGCCCTGTGCCCCCTCGCGGCACAGGGCCAGGGGTCATCAGTGTGGCACTGCAGCCGGGCCGTGCGGATCAGGCAGTGACAGCGAGACCCACGCGTGGCCACCACGTGGGCATTGAGGACAGCAGCAGGGCGTTGGGTAGCACAGCCCAGGAGGCCCGGCCGAGGGAGTGGGAGGGCCCCGCCCGAGACTGCTGCCCCCCCAGCAGATGCCGCCCTGTGTCTCCCGGCTCGGCCTGAGGTGACGTGTCACAGTGTTTTTCATAGAGGCGCGTTTCTGAGACTCACGTTCATCCTTCAAACACACCCCCCAGCCCCCAGCTGGTGGTCGGGGCGTCTGAGCACGGGGTCCTCTGGGATCTTCCCCGCCTCCTCACGTCTTGTCAACATGTGGCTACCTGGTCGGACCTGTCCTTTCATGCCCTTGGGCCTTCCCTTAGCTCTGCCCAGTCTCTCTGGGTGCTTGCTCCTCCTTCAGAGTTCATTTTGAGGTATCCCCTCTCTCGGGGTGCCTGCATCGTGGCCCCAGGCAAACTATTGACCCTCCCCCCGCTCCTTCTCTCGGCGCCTCTCCCCCACAGCCTGTTTCCTAAGATGCTTCTGTGTCCCCGACCCGGCATGTGGAGGCCCGCTGAGACTGCCCCCCGAGCCCAGCCCGGCGTGGGAAGGGCAGGAGGAAGCCCCTGACTCCGCGGGGGCAGCCCGGCTGCGTGCGTGTCCCGGGAGAACAGGGCTGAGCGCCAGGGTGTGTCGTCGTGTCGTTTCAGCATCACCTTCTCCGTTCCGGAAGGTTCCTTGGTGGCCGTGGTGGGCCAGGTGGGCTGCGGCAAGTCGTCCCTGCTCTCCGCGCTCTTGGCCGAGATGGACAAGGTGGAGGGACATGTGGCTGTCAAGGTACAAGCTGGGGGTGGGGCAGCCAATGCCCCGGGGCTGCCCGAGTGCGGGCTGTTTTCTTTGATGCTGGTCTCGGCACGGGAAGCCCGAGAGGGGTGCTGTCCTCTCCCGTTTCTCTCGTGCTTGCTGTGTCTGCCGCATCACCCTAGGGGGCAACGTCTGTGTCATTTGTTCGCCGCTTCCCAGTACCTAAATAGCGCCTGGCAGGCCAAAGGCACCCAGTGGCTCTTAGTAGACACCCATGCCCCTGGCCCACTCTGTGCCTTCATCACTGCCCCTTGTGTGTGTCCCCAGCTCGTTCCCCCGCTGTGTTGGCTGTCTCTGCTTCTCCCTGTGCAAATGCAACGAAACTGGATTCATGTCCCTGGGATTTTTCCCCAGAAAACTCTTTTTAAAAGAACTGTTTCTTTTATTTATTTATTTTTTTAAAGATTTATTTATTTATACATACAAGGTGGGGCACAAGCCAGAGACGTGGGGCGGCGAGAGGGTTCGCCAGAGACAGAGTGGGGAGCAGAACAGGCAGATCAGAAACACACTGCTGAGGGGAGCAGCGGGCGAGGCAGGAGAGGTCTGCCGCACCATGTGGGAATCTCCCCGGTCGGGCGTCGAACTCTCATCATGCTGCTGACAGCTCCACAGCGCAGCGCTCAACCGCTGAGCCACCAGGGAGGCCCTGAAAGAACTGTTTAAATTCTGAGTGTTCTTTGAATCCTTAACGTAGGGTTTTATAGCTTTGAAATCCATGGAGTCCTTTAGCTGGAGTCAGCCTCACAAGAGGGTTCAAGAGGCCTCTTCAGGGACTATGTGAGTCTTGTGGGAAATGTGCGCCTGGAAGGCCTTTCTTTGCAGTTCTGTGGCTCTGGCCTTTCTGGAACATGATCTGCATCCAACACATCTTCTGAGAAGCTTTGCAAATAAACAGGCTTTGCGCTCCTAAGGCTTGGGGGATACTGCGTATTCGGGTGCCTTCTCTCGGGAAGACTCCATTTCAGGCTCTAAGGAGTCCCGCAGGAGGCAAAACCTGTTTAACTCTGATTAAGCTGATGTGGCCCGGACTTTGGCCTGCGCCTCTTCGTGGCCCAGGCAATAATTTTTACATCCCCACTGTGGCAGGCTCTTGAAATCTACTTTGGGGGCTGCTGGTTTATGTTGTCTGTATTTTAGGACCAAATCCTTTCTTGGTTGATTGTAAGACCTCTCTAGCCTGGTGTGCATTACCAGAACATGTGCATTACGAAGGGACACTTAACTGTTTTAAGAAAATGTCTGTAGTTCCGGGCCTCCCTGGTGGCCTACGGGTTCAGTCTCAGTGCTATCACTGCTACTGCCTGAGTTCGAGCCCCAGCCAGGGAGCTGACTCACAGGGCGCAGCAGACCTCTCCCGTCTCCCCGCTGCTCCCCTCAGCAGTGTGTTTCAGTAGATCTGCCTTTTCTGCTCCACACTCTGTCTCTGGGGAATCCTCTTAACCTTTCCCTACCCCCTGCACCTCTGGCCTACACCCCAGCTCTTCCATGCTAAAATAAATAAAGTAAAAAAAGAAATGTCTGTTGTTCCTTTCAGGTGCGTGTTGTACAGTAAGATTAGTGGGCAGTGTGAGCTAGGTTTATGGAAGAACATTCCCAACTACGGTGGCATCCACACTGCATTCTGTCATGTTAACCCTGATTTCCACATCCCAGCACGGTTGACATTTTGGGCTGAATGACTCTGTGGTCCCCTGCATAGTGGGATGTTCAACCGCATCTCTGACCCCCATATACTAGCTGCCACCAGACGCCCCCCACTAGTGACAACCAAATGGTGTCCCTAAACATTGTCAGATGTCCCTGGAAGGCAAAATCATCCCCTAATGAGACCCACTGTTTGAAAGTAAAAAGCTTTTTTTTAAAAAAAGATATATTTATGCATACAAGAACTGGGGTGTAGGCCAGAGGTGTGGGGTGGTGAGAGGATTCACAAGATAGATGGGGGAGCGGAACAGACAGATTGACTAAAACACACTGCTGAGGGGAGCAGCGGGGAGACAGCAGACGTCTGCTGCGCCATGTGGGAAGCTCCCTGGCCGGGGGTCAGATCATGCTGCAGTGGCTGTGGATAGCTTGATAACACTGAGACTTAACCCGTTGCACCACCAGGGAGGCCCTGAAAGTAAAGAACTTTTAAATACAAAATGATGGATCTAGAAGTTGAGGCTAGGTACACCAGGTATTAAGCTTGACGTGGTTATCATTTCCTTGTGATTAGTTGTTTTGCCGAGACAATATTTTTCACCCACTGCTTTAGTGGGCAGAGCTCACGCATACCACGGCTGCGGCTTGTGTGCTGGGGCCTCTTGTAAGTCCACATTAGAATCAGCAGTTTAAATATTTATCTGAGATGGGATACAGAGTCAGGAAACCTGGATTCCATCTCCAATCTTGTTCCTCTTGAATTCCCTTCTTTAAGAATTTTTGGGGCTTCCCGACCCTTCAGAAAGGCCTGTGCTCCTCACCAGGACCCACTCACCTTGTGTGATCTGCACTCCAGCCCCTTCCTGTCTGTCTCACCCTCACCCGATATCCCACTCACACCTACCTTCCCATTTCTCAAATGGGCCAAGCTCCTCTCACCTCTAGACCTTTGCACATGCTGTTCCCTCTGAGTCAAATGCTTTTCCCTTTCTCTTTGTCAAACCAGCTTATCCTTACCTGTTCGTCATTGTTTATTTACTTTTTTTTTAACAATCTCAGTGTTTTATTACCAAAATACACAAAACACCCTCCCCCAACCCGTTTATTTCTCATGCCATTCTTGATAACTCAGGTACGTGGACATAAAGGTACAACTTTTGAAAGAGTTGATTTTGAGATAGATGTCCTTGGTTAAGTCAACCTAATCAAGGAAATTTCTTTAAGGAGTCTTTTCCTAATGTCCTACATGAGCTCCCTGTTTTCAAAGGGCTTTCAAAAAAGTCTCATGTATATTTCTTTCCCTTAGCATTGTCTACAAAAGTAATCAAATTAATTTTTGTCATGTCAAGGACTTCCCGCTCTTGGGAAGAAAAAATTTTGTTCGCTCTTGTAGATATCCAGTGACTAGTTACAGAATACGTAACTATAACATAATCTACAATAACTAACGACAATGTCATCGATGAAGATTTCAACTCTTGAACTCCCGATGTTGAAGTCAGTGCTTGACCTACTGTGACCCCAGCTCTGGCGTCCCTAGTCCCTCCCTGACTCAATTTTCTTGCTGTAGAAACAACAGGTGTGATGAGTGTCTTGTGAATTAAGTCTCCCCCAGTTGTGGGTGCGGCTGTTGTCTCGTTAACCCACGCCTGTCTGCCTGACTTTCTGCCTCCATTTGCCACCTAGGGCTCCGTGGCCTATGTCCCCCAGCAGGCCTGGATCCAGAATGATTCTCTCCGAGAAAACATCCTTTTTGGACGCCCTCCGCAGGAGCGTTATTATAAGGATGTGATAGAAGCCTGTGCTCTCCTCCCAGATCTGGAAATTCTACCCAGTGGGGACCGGACAGAGATTGGTGAGAAGGTCAGTACAGCTTCTAAGTGGCCTCTGTATCTGTCAGCTATTGCTGTGTAACAAGCAACCGCAAAACTGCAGTGGCTTATGATGTCAAGCTTTCCTATTTGCGGATGTGTGAGTTAACCATGATTGCTTGGCATGGGCTGGGCTCAGCGGGGAGGCTCTGTTTGTTATTGTTTCCTATGTGCCAGGCACTGTGCTAAACATTTTCTAAATATTTCTCCCTCACAGCAAGCCCATGGGATGGGATTTTACTGTTATCCCCATTTAATGGTTGAGGCCCAGAAAGGTTAAGTGACTTGCCTGAGGCCACACAGCCATAGAGCTGTGGGATGTTGCTCCTCTGTCCTTGTTCTTAACTGGTGTCTCCAAATTTCACTGCACCCCCCCATGTCTGCCCTCCCCCTCTGGCCTTCTGGCCAGCTTCTCAGTGACCCCAAGCCCCTCGCCACCTTCGGGCCTTTGTATGTGCTTTCCCCACTGCCTGGCAGCTGTTCCGGTGCCCTGGTGGTTATCTGGTGTACACTCAGGGAGTACAAACATCCCAGGGTAGCCCAAAGTGCTTTCCTGTCTGTTTTATATTACAAGCCAGTGACTGCACTAGCTTTCTTAGTTGGTGAATGATTGTTTTCATTTGAGGGAAATCTGCAGCTTCTTGGAAAGAAAAACAAATAGCAGGGTTCTTTAGGTTTGTAAGTAACAGGAGCTGAGCCAATTCAAGCAGAAAATCAGACTGAGTTTCAGGATACAGATGGATCTCGGGGAATACTAGGGGTGGATGAGGGGTCCTCAGGCAGGGCGCGGCGGGCAGCCTGCTCCCGCCTCTGTCTTCTGTCTCTCCTTTTCTGCACAACAAGCTTTGTCCTTATTGACTTAAAAAAAAAAATGTCTGTTTCTACCACTCAGACATTTCTAACTAACCCTTCCTGTGTAGGTAACAATACTAAAAGCTGGAGGGAGAGTGTATCCCCTTAGCTTGGGTCTGGGGTCTGGCCCTGGGCTAATAGGTGGTGGCTGGAGGGGCCATGAAAGGAACCAGGCTGCCAGGACCCCACCCTGGCACCTGGCGAGCGTAAGCAGATCCCTCCGGAGGGGCTGGGTGGTTAATCTGGTGGGTTTGATTCCCCAGCTAGATGTGGAAATGACATTGGGTTATGTGTCTCAGGAGGGCTGTCCTGCCCAGTTGCAGATTAGAAAATGGTGCCCTTTGTGCTGGTGAGCGGGACAGGGCCTGGGTTTCTGTGCCTGCAGGGTGGGGCCTACTTCAGGTGTATGTTGCTTTAGCTATGAGTGATGGCTCCCATGTAGTCTGGCAAAAAGTGTTAGCTGTGAACTGATAACAAGAGCAGCAACAATTAGAATGTCACTACCACATCTTCTGGCACCTTCCCTGTGGCCAACGTTATTTGACGGCACCAGCCCTGCTTTGCTGAAGGCCTACTGTGTGCCAGGTGCTCTGCTGAAGGCCCACTGTGTGCCAGGTGCTCTGCTCAGCAGCTCCCTGGAGGCTGTTTTCTCTTTCGCCTTTTTCACTGTTGAGGCTAAATCAATGCCAGGTGTTGAACCCACATTCCTGCGGATGCAACCCGACGCCGTTGCTGTCTGCTCAAACAGGAGGGGTGGGTGCAGCGCTGCAGGGGGGTCGGCCTGGGTCTGCTGCATCCTGGGCAGGTCATCTTCTCTGCGTCCAGAGTCTCAGGTCTTCCCAGAATCCCACCCTGTGCCTCTCCTTAGGGTGTGAACCTGTCTGGCGGCCAGAAGCAGCGTGTGAGCCTGGCCCGGGCTGTGTACTGCAACTCCGATGTCTACCTCTTCGACGACCCCCTCTCCGCGGTGGATGCCCACGTGGGGAAGCACATATTTGAAAACGTGATTGGGCCCAAGGGGATGCTGAAGAGCAAGGTAGCTGCTGAAGAGGCCGTCGGCATCTGCCTGTCTCACTCTTTAACTTGGAATGTGGCCCCTTGGGGCTCTTTCCCTTTTCAGCCTTTTTAAAAAGCTGGACCCATGTACACATTTCTAGTGCTTGCCCTGGAAACCTGTCTTGGGGCAGTTCTGCAGCCGCTGCAGCCACCTGACCAAAGGCGGCTTCTCCAGGACTGACTGGCAGGGGAGGCTGCAGGGGGGAAATCCCACCCCAGCCCCTGGGACAAATGGCCTCCTGTCCCTGCTGACATGGCTGTGGGCCAAGGGAAGGCGGTTTGGAGCAGAAAACTGCCCCAACACCTGACACAAGAACTTCCTGTTCTTGTTATTTTTCTGTTTGTTATTTTAGGGGAATCTCAGGCAGGGTGAGGGGATGTCTTGAGTATTTTTTCCTGATTTAATGAAACAACACACGGTCACAGGTGATTCAGAGAAACACCAGAAACACAGCCGTTATGTGTGAATCTGTTGCTTAGAGACTTTTGTTTCCTTTAAGGCTTATCGCTGTGTCAGCAGCACCTGACCTGTGGTGAGCTTTCCCACAGACACCACACAAATTCAGAGTGGGCCAATTTAAAGGTTTTTGAAACATTATTTTTTAAGCTGTCAAAGTCACACAGGCCCGTAGGAACACAATCAGAGGGGCTGCACCACAGCCCTTCTCTGGAGAGCAGGACCAGCGTACCTGGTCCACCTGGTCGGCGCTGCCTGCCTTGTGTGACCCCAAGCCCCCGAGTGGCTTCAGTACTTTCAAGTGGTTGGGAAAAATCGAAAGAGAAACTACCCTGTGTGTGCGGAAATGCCGCCCCACTGAAATCCCGGTGGACGGAGCTGTGCCGCCGCGCCCTGGCGCCCAGGCTGTGGCCGCGCTCTCGCCTCAGCCACAGGGCCGAGCTGGAGGGCGCAGGGCCCCTGCCGCTGAATAGCTACCACTCAGCGCACGCGCACGCACGCCCGCACCCCCCCCCCCCCCCGTTGTTGGCCCCGGGGACTCTCTCTCGCCCCCACCTGCCGGTGCCCGCCTCCCTTGTCCTGTGGATTGTGTCCTCCCGTCAGCCCTCCCCTGGCCCCCGTCCCTTCCAGCACATTCTGGTCATTACCGGCACCCATTCCTCCTCCCCCCTGGGCTCTAGGCCACAGATCTTTGAGGGCTCCCTAGCGGGGGATGAACGCCCCGGGGTTGGGGTGTTCCCGGTTCTCATCCAGCACTGCCCTCGGGCCCCCCCACACCCCACCCCCGCGCTGACCGCCGCCCCGCTTCCCACAGACGCGCGTGCTGGTCACGCACGGCATCAGCTACCTGCCGCAAGTGGACGTCATCGTCGTCATGAGCGGCGGCAAGATCTCCGAGATGGGCTCCTACCAGGAGCTGCTGGCGCGGGACGGGGCCTTCGCCGAGTTCCTGCGCACCTACGCCAGCGCCGAGCAGGACCAGGACGAGCAGGAGGAGGGTAGGTCCGGGGGCCTGGGCGGCCCGTGTCTCCCGGGGTGCCCACCGACCTCCCCAGGAAGGCGGCTCCGGCCTCCCGGGGGGGAACTGTGTGGAAGGACCCGCTTCACCCCTTCAGGGCTGAATTGAAAGGGTCCCCTTGCTTATGGCGGGTCGGCAGGGCTCAGCCCAAGTCCACTCCTCTCCCGTGGTGTGGCTTTGGACCCCCTGAGCTTCAGGGACCTCAAGACAGATACAGGGACTGTGATAATTATAGTCATCCTGGCTCCTAAGAGGCCATGAGGAGCCGGTCACAATGTGGCCTTCGTGAGGCGATGACAGCCCAGAACCATGTGGGTGTTCTGAGGCGAGGTGCAGCAAGGACTGACTTGCAGGGCAGATACGGGTTCAAATCCCAGCTGCTTCTCTCACCAGCACCGCAGGCCCCTCTGAGCCTCAGTTTCCTTACTGGTAAAGCAGCACAATAACAGAACCAGCCTCCTGCCTTTGGCGGAGATTCCCTGGGCTGAATTACCTGGAGTGCAGCTCAGCGCTGAGTGACAGCTGCGGTTACACCTGGCACCTTCCTAGCAGCCCTGCTTCGCCTGTCTGCCCCCAGGGCTCTGAGGGCCCAGACAGTCTCAGGAGTTGCCTTTTGAAATCTGGTGCTTAACGCCGGTGTAGTGAGACTTCTAAGAATTCTGTTTCCTCATCAGTGGTTTAAATTCAGGGAATTGTTTTGCAAGCTTCTCAGACTGCCCTGGGTGGCACGGGTCAGATTGGCATCTTGAAGACTCTGCCGGCCTCCCTTCCGAGCGCTTTGATTCTTGTTAACACGCAGAGGGGAGAGTTCATCTGATGCCTTTTCTGCTTTGATTTCAGCTGTCACTAAAAAGAGCAGCACTAAAGGAGGTCACTGGCCTGCCGGTCTCCCTGCTCCCGCAGCTGGTCACTGGCTCCCTGTGCCCCTGGGGCTGATTGTCACACGCCCAGTACCCGGGCGCACTGTCTGCAGGGGGTCTGCAGGGCCCAGGGGAGTCTCCCCTGGGCAGAGTGTGTAGAGGCGTCTGCTCTGGACCCGCCACGTAACGAAGTGCCTGAGTCAGCGGCCTTTTGTGACTAGCCTCTCACTCGGCGGGACTCTTTCCAGCTCATCAGAGTGGCGGCGTGTGTCAGCGCTTCCTTTCTCTCCGTGATCTGTCGTGTGGACACAGGATGTTCTGTTTATCCCTCCATGGGCTGATGAACATCTGAGTTGTTTCCACTTCTTGGCTTTTTTGAACTGTGCTGCTAGGAACCCCAGTGACTATCAAAGAAAAGTATTTTCTTTTGCCAGCGTGAAATGGCCCATACTCCCTTCAGCCCTGACTGCAAGCTCTCTACACACCCATGCTCTTGGGTTTGGAGGGTTCTGCCTCAAGTCTAGCCTGCTTCCCTCTTGCTGCAGTCTCTTTCCTCGGTCTCTGAGTTCAGCCAAGGTCACGTGAGTTCAGGGCCACTTTGATCACTGGGCTTCAGCAACCCTCTTGATTGTTGATATTTGGATAAAAATAACCCTCTCTGCTTTCTGACTGGGTGTTACTGACTCTTCCTCCCAGAACGAGGCCTCTCTTCGCTGTCCCCTTTCTGACCAGGTGAGAGGGATCTACCTCTCCGGAGGGGCCCCCTGGGTGAGGCCTGGTATCAGGCTCTCGTCTTGTTCAGCTGTAGCGACTGAACGTGCCAGTGACCTTGAATTTGCTTTAGTCACATGTTTGGCTCCTCCTAAGGGGAAAGTTCTGTCCTCAACGATGAATCAGGCCCTTTTTGGCACACCCAGGCTGAAGGGAGAGAGTGTTTGGTTTGGGGAGGTGCCTCTTCCTTCTAAGGATGGGAAAGGGAAGATAGAATAGGAACTAAGCTTGAAATGGGGGGGGGTACTGGTCCCTCCTGAGGGATGTTTACGCTAAGATTTCTAGAAAGCTTTTTTTTTTTTTTTTTTTTTTGGTGGCAAGGAATTTTACAAATTGACTCATTAACCTTTATACCTCGAAGGTGGTGCATTTTTATTTACTCTGGTTACATCTGTAGGAAGCTAAACCCTAGATCAGCATTTTCATCAGGGAATCTTTGTGCCCTGAGGTCGTTTGGCCACATTTGGGGACAGTAGTTCTGGGGGTCACAGCAGGGAGGTATAAGAGATGCTGTTTCACACCCTGCAGTGCACAGGACGCCCCTTCTGACCCCCAGGAGCAGAGAAATGTCAACTCACAGGTCAGCGGGACCCAGGGGGAGAACCCCGTGTATTTGGGCTCCTCTGCCCGGTTGTCCCTTTGTCTCCTGGAGGAAGAGACCCTTATTCCTACACCTGTACCTTTATCCCTGCTTTTTGAAACCTTGCTCAAGCTGTTGCTCCACCTTGTGACTCATTTTTTCCTTTTTCTCAGTGTGTTGACCATTTTTCTTTACTAAATCACCGTGAGCTCGCTGCAGACAGTTGCAAACTGCAGGGAAGTGCCGAGAACCAGCAGTAGGCGCACCCTTCCGTCTCCCACCCCGGGGGTGGACTTTGGCCTCTTTTCCACCTCCCGCTCTCCTCTAGGCCTTCTTCCACCACCAAAGTAGGATGCTCCTGTGCAGTTTGCTCTCGTTCTCTGTTCTCCTCCCCTTCCTCTTTTTCTTAACATGCTCACAGGCACCTCCCCACAGTACAGAAACCGTCATCGGCGCTGTGCAGCTGCTGGAGAGCATGTCCTGCAGACAGCACATTCCTTTCGGCTGCCCTCAGTGGCCAGATTTCTTCCTCTTTTGAGTATAAAGAACTCTGGGGTTGGGTGATACAGCAGGTCAATTCCGTTTTTGGTCAAAAAACGAGGCGTTGACTGTAAAGCAGCGACGTGGATTCTTTCCTCAAGGGAGGCTTGCCTGCTGGCCCTCTCCCAAGCAGAGTTCCAGAACTGTCTTGAGAAGAAGCAGGGAGCCTCTCTGTACTGACGCTGTGGGCCCGTGGCGGGCTGCACGCCCACCCCAGGCAGCACTTCTGTGGTTCAAGGGCAGGTGAGGGCTGGTAGGTCAGTCTCACAGCCCGTAGGTGGTACTCGGAAGCAGTCAGAACAGTCACTGAATTATACCTTTCGTGTCTTTGCTTCAAAGAAAATTAGTCATTTATAGCACTTCCCCATCCCCGCTCATCACCGGCTTCCCTTTACCCAGCCTTACTTTCCCTTTTTTAAAAACCTATATGTAGGTATAATGTCTTTTACATTGTTGTGTATTCCCCGTGGGTTATGCACCACCAATTCACCTGTGAACTGTCACCGTAGTCCCTTGTGCTCTTCTCTCCCCCATTTTGAGCCCCTTTCCTCCCCCTCCCTCGCTGAATGTCTCTCATTTCTGATTGCCTGCTGGGTTTTGTCCATGTTACTGCCTGACAGTACATTCTGAACCTGCTCATTTGTTTATTGGCTCTCTCTCCCTTGGGAGTTAGCTCCAGGAAGGCACTTTGGTCACCTCTGTGTCCCCAGGGGGGACACACTGAGTGTCTACTCAGTAAATGTGTCAAATACACCCATGAATGAACCACACCTTGGTTGTTTAAGCTGTGGTGGGTATAAGCGATTGATAGGCCTGTGGCCTTTGGACTCGTGCACCGCAGCACAAAGCCCCCGGATGAGGAGAAAATGGATGCCGATTGTACACATTTCTTTCCGGTTTAGAGACCAGCTTTGCCGTCGGATCCAGCATGCCCCGCCCCGGCAGTAGACCGTCAGCTCTGTTTGTTTTCTGGGCTGTTCACTTGCTAGCAGTCCATCTGCCTGGCAGGTGTGTCCTGCGCACCTGCCTTGTGCCTGGAGCCTCCTGGTCCCGGCGCTGCTGTGTGGAGCTGCAGTGCACGTCTGGTGCAAGCCCACACCGCCAGCTGAGGCACCAGCTGCTGCAAATAGGGTTGTGCATAAGACCTAATCTCTGATCTCAAGAACTCATAGTCTGATGGAGGAGCGAACGTGGAGTAATCAAGGACATCACGATGTTGGACACCTTGGGGTGGGGCCCGTGAGACCCCTGAAAAGGGGTGACATCCTGGGAGGGTCTGAGGCAGTAGCTGCACCAAATTATCTGCTCGCCCCCTTTTCTCCAGTCCTTGCATAGCCGGCTCAGAGCCAAGCTCCATGGGACCCAGCCCCCTCTTGTGGGTAACATGCCCTTGAGCCCGAGGCTAAGGACTGGAAGTGAGGCCTGTCTGCGTCCCAGCTGCCCTGCCCACCCACTGCAATTCCTTCTTCCTTTCCTTCTGCTGCCCTGGAAATGGTTGTTGAGACAGAAAGCAGGTCTACATTTTTCTAGCTTTATTTATCTTCAAACACTTTAGAGTTATGACTTTCAGAGAAAGGGGCTGGTCTCATGCAGAGTGCTTGCCAGGGATGCAGGGGCTGGATGGGGAAACTGAGGCACAGATGCAGCAGGCCCTGTAGCCAACCCTGTCCCTCACCCTGAAGAAAAGACATCCCAATCCATTGCCCTTGGGCATTTTACTTAGAGCTTGGAGGAGGGGGGTGTTTTGTCCTGGTTCTGAACGCTTTTTTGGATCTTGTGAATTCCCAGGTGGCAAAGTGGTGGACGAGGAGGAGGAAGGTTAGTGGCACCTGGGTTAGAACTGGCTGTGCTTGTAGAACGAGGCTCTAGGCGGACTGTCCTACTGCTACATGCCTGGGGGGGAACCTTGCGTGCCTGCCTCTACCCACTTCTATGGGTCATCCAGCATTTTGGGGCCACCTGCTCTGTGCCAGGCTTTGTGGTCAGCCCCAGGGGATTCAGTTTGAGTCTGCAGATCTCTCTTGTCAGCTGGGTGGCTTTGACTAAACCTCATTGACTCGGAGAGCGATTTACTGTGACCAGCATATTCTAAAGAGCTCCTGTTGTCAGAACTGCCTGGCACACAGTGGGTGGAGGAAGACAGGTGGTCAGTGGCAAGAGTTTGACTATTACAGTACCACCTCCTGGGCGCCGGCAAGACCTGTGCAGGGGTTAGGCACTGGAGGGAGGGAGTGCACGTAGCTTGGGAGGCCAAGGACCAGATGTGGTCTGGCAGGATTCCCGCGGGTGAGGCTCCCGTCTCCCTCCAGCCATGTAAAAGCGTAAGGTGGTGCTGGAGGGACCCTCCCCTCCTGCCTTCCAGTGTGTGGCTGGGAGTCCAGGCAGGACTCTTAGGGAGCCACAGAAGCCCAGCCCCTCTCCTTGCAGGGGAGAATTTTCCAGCTGCCCCAGTTGGTGCCTGGCCCTGTGGGCTGCTGGGTGGAGCAGAGAGGTAGCCCCACGAGGCCACTCTGGGGGGCTCGTGCTGAGTGAGCGGCAGAGAAGGGCTGGGGCCCCCAGAGAGCCCTCTGTCTCTCTGGGGCACCCTCTCATGGGACAGGTGTCTTGGGGATCACCTTAAGCATCAGAGGAAAGAAGGTCAAGGTTAGGCCTGGCTCCCTAGTGCCGCATGTGCATGAGCCCTAGCTGCATGGAGCGTTCTGTTTGTACCGCTTTTTGTTTGTTTGCTTGATTTTTTTTAAGTTAATATTAAAAGGATACAGACTTTACAGGAGGTGTTTCAAGCAGTGATTCTCAGTCCTGGCTGAACCTCAGAATCACCTGTGAAGTACGTGAAGTATCGCAGGTGATAGCGATGTCTGGTGCATCCCAAGTCCCTACCTGAGCGCTGTCCACCCCTCCTGGGCCCTCCTGCCGCTGTCACTCCCGTCTTGCAGATGTGACCTTGGGGCTCAGAGAGGTTTACCGATTCCCTGGGACACACAGCTGGGAAGTTAGGGAACACTTCCTGTCTGTCCGTCCATCCCAGTTACTGACCACTTTCAGCACGGGGCCCAGCCTTCCCGGCAGAGTCACTGTGGAGACCAGCCCTGCTTCTGGGCGTCCCCAGGTCACTGGCTCACAGCCGAGACTGAGCCATCAGCAGCTCGGAGCTCCTCAGGCCAGCCCAGTGGTGATCGCGCCCGGCCCCTTCAGCCTCTGTCCCTCCCGAGGCTGCCTCCTTGGCTCTGCTTTCAACCCTTTTTCATCAGCGTGTTCTGGGTCACCCTCAGGAGCCCGCCTGTGCTGCTCTTTCTCCCGAAGGCAGAGTGAAGACATGAGTGCCGAGTGGGACTGATGTCCCTGGGACTGACTGTCCCTGTGTTGCTGGGGATGTTAAAGGTGATGATAGCTCAGCCCAGTACAGCAGCCAGCACTCAGTAAATGCTGCTACTGTCGTGGCTGAGGTCACGGCCTGGTGGTCGTGGATGCTCGCTGGGATTGGGGCAGATACTGGCTGCTGAGGCCCCGTCCTTGAAGTACTGAAATGCTTCCTTATGGCTGGGGCACAGCCCCTGCCCCAGGAGTCTCCAGCCCTGGACCAGCTGGATCTCCTGTGATCCGCCCACCAAAGGGTTAACTCCTGGCCCTGCTGGGGACCCTCTGAGCCACCTGCTCTTGGCTGATGCCCTTGTCAGAACTGGTTAATTATTTTGGTATCACCCCCGCTTGGGGTGCCTGGGGACCACCTGCCCTTTCACCTGCAGCGTTCCCTGTACCCTGACCTAGAGCCCGAGCTCACATTGCAGACGTCATCACTGAGCTGGGTGATGGCACCACTGGCTCAGGACACCTGCTCAGGCCCCATGCGCTCCACTAATGGGGCCCTCGAACGGGATGTCCCCAAGGGACCTGGCTCCAGAGAGCTGCTGCACCCCAGCCAGGAGACTGCACCCCAGCAACTCAGGCCTTGACTCTCTGAGCTTCCTGGCAGCCGAGTTACCTGCTGTCTCCTCCCAAAGTGACCGGTTATCCTCTTCTTGGCTTTTGGTGTCTGCCTCTTGAAACCACGACTTCCCTTTCTCTCTCTTGGCCGGGTCAGCAGGCATCAGCGGACCAGGGAAGGAGGCGAAACAGATGGAGAATGGCATGCTGCTGACGGACACCTCCGGGAAGCAGCTGCAGAGGTAAGGGCCGGGGGGTGGGGGCCTCGTCCTAAGGAATCCCCCGGCTCCGTGTGTGTCCCCTGCCCGGGAACAGAGCAGGTACCAGGTACAGCAGCCTGGTTTGTCCCGCCGTGAAAGGGCTTCAGCTCCCCAGCTCGCGGGTGGCACAGGCTCTCTGCCTTCCCTGCGGAGCCCTTGGGAGCCTCACGCGGCGGAGCTCTGAGGCCGGGAGTGAGGGCCTGGCGCCGGGTGGCACGTGTCTCTCACGCTGGCCTCGAGCTTCAGCCCTCTGCCCGCATGTCTGGCGCTCAAGTTCCCTACATGGTGTGGCTCTTTGCCCAGCCTCTCTCTCTCTCACACACACACACACACACACACACACACGTGCACACAGACACATAGAAGATGTACATATGTACATATGCACATGCATACACAGAGGACACAGCACACAGAGAGGGAACACACACACCCACGCTGTTCCCCAGGCTCACAAGTCCGGGGCAAAGGGGCCGCCGCGGGCACGTTTCCGTGCTGAGCCGCGTGGTGTGGCTCACCCGTGTCGGTCTCCGTGAAGCTGGCGACAGGGAGCAAGAAATGCTTACAAGGCCTCCTTGCGGGAGCAGCTCTCCCGGGGCCCTGGGGCAGACCCTCAGAAGACCTCCTTACCCCTCGCGCCTGGCTTTCCCCAGACAGCTCAGCAACTCCTCCTCCTACAGCGGGGACGTCGGCCGGCACCACAACAGCACGTCCGAGCTGCAGAAGGCTGAGGCCAAGGAGGAGGAGACCTGGAAGCTGATGGAGGCGGACAAGGCCCAGACGGGGCAGGTGAGGGCCGCCCTCCAAGATGAGGGCCGTCAGCAGGCGCCGAGCCCTCTGCGGGGCGCTTTCTAAATGCTCCTGTCTTCCTTGCGCGAGCGCATCAAGGCCCTGTTTTAAATGCTGGAAACCGAGGCTGGCGAGCCTGGGCGACTTGCCGGGGGGCACAGGCGGGAGCGGCAGGCTGGGGCTTGAGCCCGTCGCTGGGACTGCGGGGTGAACGTGCAGGCCCTGCCCCTGGGGCAGCACAGGGCAGTCTGCTGGCGACCTGGGTGCTCCCCACGAGGGCAGAGGCCTTGACTTTGCTGCTCCTTCCTTAGGGCAGAATCGGGCCAGGTGTGGCAGGTGTGGGCAAGGGTTGGGGCCCGACGGTGCGCCGTGGGAGTCTCTGGGCAGAGTGCACCGTACACCGCCTGCTCTCCCGCGTGCAGGTCAAGCTGTCCGTGTACTGGGACTACATGAAGGCCATCGGACTCTTCATCTCCTTTCTCAGCATCTTCCTCTTCTTGTGTAACCACGTGGCCGCCCTGGCCTCACACTATTGGCTCAGCCTCTGGACCGACGACCCCGTCGTCAACGGGACCCAGCAGCACACTAAAGTCCGGCTGAGCGTGTTTGGAGCCCTGGGCATTTCGCAAGGTGGGACCTCCCCTCTGTGGCCTCCCCGGCCACCTATTGGGGCGCTTGGAACCGCTTCTGGGTCTCATGACCAAATTGGGCCTCCCCACTTGTCGGGGCTTTGTGGTCCCCCAGACCAAGCCTAACCCACGTGAATGATACCCATGACGTGGGAGACATTCAGATACGTGCCGAATGAAGGCTTTGTTTCGTGCGGCCCCCAGAGATAGGGGGCAGGGGAGGAGGGCCCAGCGCGCCCATTTTACAGATGAGGGATGTTTAGAAACAGGTCGCCTGGCACATTAGTGAGGAAGGGCCCTCTCCCCTTGTTGCTGCATCTGGTGATGGGGCTTCCGTGGCGTCTCACTTGTGGGCTTCTCCCCGCTGTCTGAGACTGGGACTTACCACACTAGTAGGTCAGGGCTGCCCCAGGGACACTGAGCAGTGTCCACAGGTGCTTTTGGTTTCACAAGGTCACAGCAGAGGCAGGTTTAGTGCCTGGTGGGAGGTCCCGTAACTGGTAGGTGCCAGGATTTGGCGGTGTTGGCTCCAGAGCCTGTCACTTTAGCCCCCCCTCTCGTGTTTACTCCTGGATTAAGGAACCTCTCATTCTCTGTGAAATCTCTTCTCTGCAAAGAGTGGGTGTCCCACAGTACATCGCTAGCAGGAGCACAGATGTCTCATAATCTTCAGGGGGTCACTTTGGAAATTGAAGACAGAGGAGCAGAGATGGATTTCTTAACTTTCCGTCTCAAAAGCCCCCTGCTCATAGGGCGAGTATGGTGACTCCCAAAGTATACTCGAAGGAAAGGTGGGCTCCTGCAGCAGTGGGGTCTGTTCTAGAGCAGAGCTGTGCTGTCCAGTATGGTGGTCACTGGCCAGCGGTGGCCGTTTGCATTTAATAACGGGTGGCTTATTAAAATCAGATTCAGTTACTCAGTGGCTCTAGCACCTTACAGGTGCTCCACCGCCGTATGTGGCTGGTGGCCACACACTGAAAGACACAGGGACACAACATTGCCATCATCACAGCAAGTTCTGCTGTGCAGCGCTGGTCTCAGGGACCGTGGCAGGCAGGTGGAGAGCCAGACCCTGTCCGAGGCTCCCTGGTTCTGCCTCTGATTGGCTGAGGAGAAGAGCGCAAAGGAATTCACCCGTCTTGAGCTTCCTCAGCGGTCAACTGGGTAGTGATAGAACTTAGCCAGAGTGGTCATTAGGTTTGGAGACCTAGAAAATCCTAGCACGTAGTAAGCGCACAAGAATTGCTACCACTGTCATCATGATTGCTGTGAGAAGGTGGGGTCCAGCCCCGTTTTGCCCCCACGGTCCCATCGCCACTCATCCCTGCCCCCACATGGCCCGCCGCCCTCCGGGGAGCTAACCAGAGAGTGTCTGTAGGTGTTGCAGTGTTCGGCTACTCCATGACGGTGTCCATCGGGGGCATCTTCGCCTCCCGCCGCCTGCACCTGGACCTGCTGCAGAATGTCCTCCGCTCGCCCATGAGCTTCTTCGAGCGGACTCCCAGCGGGAACCTGGTGAACCGCTTCTCCAAGGAGATGGACACGGTGGACTCGATGATCCCGCAGGTCATCAAGATGTTCATGGGCTCGCTGTTCAACGTCATCGGCGCCTGCATCATCATCCTGCTGACCACGCCCATGGCCGCTGTCGTCATCCCGCCCCTGGGCCTCATCTACTTCTTTGTCCAGGTGCGCAGTGGGGGCTGGTGTCCGGGTGTGTGCTGCGCCTCCACGCGGCAGAGGACTCGCTTCACCTACTCATTCCCCAGTGTGGAGCTGTTGAGGATTCGTTGGAAGAGGGTCAGATTTGTTTTATCAGTTTTGGGTCCCTGCGCTGATTGTTTTTAGCTTGCAGTAATCCAGTGTCCTTTTTTTCTAATGGTTCTTTTAGTAACTCTATTTTATAAAAGGAAAAGTGAGCTTTGTCCGAAAAGAAACCTTTATTAGTAATATTTCTTTAGATAGGAAATGTTTTAGGTCTAATCCCTCCCCCTACAGATAATAAAGACATGATGGGTAATAACAGGCTTACACAAAATAGACGTTTAGGGCCTCCCTGGTGGCGCAGTGGTTGAGCGCTGCGCTGTGGAGCTGTCAGCAGCGCGCTCTGCGAGTTCGATGCCCAGCTGGGGAGATTCCCACATGGTGTGGCAGACCTCTCCTGCCTGCCTCGCCCACTGCTCCCCTCAGCAGTGTATTTCTGATCTGCCTGTTCTGCTCCCCACTCTGTCTCTGGTGAGCTCTCTCGCCACCCCGCACCTCTGACCTGTACCCCAGCTTGTATGTATAAATAAATAAATCTTAAAAAAAAAATAGACGTTTAGGTTTAGGTTTCATATAGAGATTTAGAGGCAGGCCTTTCAAGGTTGATGTGGCAGCTCCACGAGTTCATTAATATCCCAGACGCCTTCATTGCTTTTTTTTTTTAAAGATTTATTTATTTATGCATACAAGCTGGGTGTAGGAGGGCCGCGGTGAGAGGATTCACCAGAGATAGTGGGGAGCAGAACAGGCAGATGGACCGAAATACTCTGCAGAGGGGAGCAGCGGGCGAGGCAGGAGAGGTCTGCTGTGCCATGTGGGAATCTCCCCAGCCAGGCATCGAACTCACACTGCAGCTGCCGTCAGCACCACAGTGCTGCGCTTAACCCATTGTGCCACCAGGGAGGCTCCCATTGCTTTTTTTCCCTACGATCTTTACATAAGTCTTTCATTCTGAAGTGGGTCTGATGGTCCAAGATGGCTGCTGGAGCTCCAGCCATCACATCTGTATTTCAGAAAGCAAGACTGAGGAAGGGGAACAGGGCAAGAGAAAATATGATAGTTGAGTCAGCACCAACTGTGGTTTCTTAGCTTATTCCCGCATAGATCATGTTTCCAGCTGATAGATGAGCATGTTGAAGCCCAAGTGGCAGAGCTGGAAGTGTGAATTCATCTCTCTCTGGTCCCAAAGCTTGTGCTGGTAACCCTTGTGCCTTCTTGCCCTTAAGAGGTTAGCTGCAGCACATTTGCGAGTGTGGAAGACTGCAATACGAAACAAGGACAAGAAACCACAAAGTACTTTGTATTTCAAATCACACTGTTGCGTCCATATGGGGTCCAGGAGGCCTTGGTGCACTCAGTCAGCTCCCAGGTTGCACCACACTCGGCCCATGATTAGTGAGTGTGGACAAAGATAGAGTCAGAGAGAGCCAGTGGGTTCCTAGATCTCATCATATGCTCTTTAAATTGGCACCACTTCCATGGGAAATCATCTGGCTATATTTGTCAAAAATGGTATCTGTGTCCATAACCATGGCTAAAAATTTTCTTTATGGACCCAATGCACAAGAACAAAACAGGCTAAATGCTGCGTTCAGGGCAGCTCGAATATCTGTCCTGGTGCTTAAATAGCATGCATGGCCATGACCTTGGGGTCTTGGGTACCTTTAACAAGGTGATTAGGAAGACACTGTAGCCCCAACCATTTTATTTCTAAACAGCAAAGGAATTAAGTTTAGCCTGGGACTGTGTCGTCACAACTAAGATGAAACGCTTAAGGTGAGGGAGTAGAATTGCAAAGGGAGGCAGAAAAAGGAAAACTTGAACTTTCTAAGAGCAGTGTTTATGGGGGGAACTCATTTTTTTAAGCCTTTTTAGTTAAATATGCACTTACTGGGCCTCCCTGGTGGTGCAGTGGGTTAAGTGCAGCACTTTGAGGCTATCCAGAGCCACTGCAGCACGAGTTCGATACCCAGCTGGGAAGCTTCCCACATGGCACAGCAGACCTCTCCTGCCTTGCCTGCTGCTCCCCTCAGCAGTGTATTTCCATCGATCTGCCTGCTCTGCTCCCCATTCTGTCTCTGGTGAATCCTCTCACCCCCCACACCTCTGGCCTGTACCCCAGCTTGTATGCATAAATAAATAAAATCTTAAAAAAAAAAGAAAAGAAAATATTAATATGCACTTACCCTATAGCCCCTTAGTGTGTATGGGAAAGAAATGAGAGAAGATATCCAGCCAAAGAAAAAAACGGGAGCTGGGTCATGCTAGAATATTCTTCACCTCTTGATTCATAGCAGCCTCAAACTAGAGACAACCCAAACCCAAAACCCGTTGTAAGGGAATGGGTGACTGCGTTTAACATTAGCGATGTCTTGGCAATAAGGAGAGTGACCCACTGACACACACAGCGAGTCGATGAGCCGCAAGCTCTGTGTTGACTGAAGAAGCCAGACACAAAGTCCAAAGTGCGGGTCTCCATTTAAATGATGTTCAAAACCAGGAAAGTATGACGAGGTGATAGAAGTCAGAGCAGAGGCTAGAAGGGGTCTTGACGGGGAGGGCGGGAGTTTTCTGGGGTGCTAGGAATGTTCTAGATTGTGACCGGGTGGTAATGTCAGTACAGATCAATGTCACACCCATCAAGCTGTGAAGACTGTGCCCTTTCACGTGAATGGATGTTACAGATCAATGAAAAAGTACCTTTCTGCTTGCCTTGGGGGGTGCAGCCTGTCCTGAACCATTTAATAAAGCCAACTCGATTCTTAGAAATAAATAAAGAGTGGCTTTGAGAGTAGCTCGTAGCTGTCTGTGTGTACTGGTGTGTTCATACACATCCTCTCTTTTTGAATAACATACTGACATTTTTCAGGATCATCGACTTAATGTATTTTTTTAAAAAACTTTTATTTATTTATGCATACAAGAGCTGGGGTGCAGGCCAGAGGTATGGGGGAGAGTGAGAGGATTCACCAGAGACAGAGTGGGGAGCAGAGCAGGCGGATCTACTGAGTACACTGCTGAGGGAGCAGTGGGGAGACAGGAGAGGTCTGCTGCGCCAGGTGGGAAGCTCCCTGACCAGGGATCAAACTCGTGCTGCAGTGGCTACAGACAACTTCAAAGTGCTGAGACTTAACCTGTTGTGCCACCAGGGAGGCCCTGAATTAATGTAATTTTTATTTGACCATCTATATCTCCCCCCCAAATTATTTTATATACATTCTTATTTTAATATTTTTTGACATTTTATTTGTTTTTGTGTAGAATAACTGTGGTGTAGGCCAGAGGTGGTGGGGGGAGAGGATTCACCAGAGCAGAACAGGTGGATCTACTGAGATACACTGCTGAGGGGAGCAGCGGGGAGACAGGAGAGGCCTGCTGTGCCATGTGGGAAGCTCCCTGGCCAGGCAAGAAACTCAGGCCATGACAGTGATGGCACTGAGACTTAACCCCTAGGCCACCAGGGAAGCCCGTTTTAATTTTTAAAAAGCAAGAGTTATTTTTATTCAAAAGTGAAAGTTAAATAATGTGGGGTTCCACGGAGCATCCCCCGCGGTGCATTTAGCATCCCAGCTCTCAGCCCATGGCCCAGCTCCTGGCAGGCGCTTGTCAGGCTTCGGGTTCTAGTCAGCAGCCCAGGCGCGGGCTTGGGCTCCGGAAGAGTTGGGTAAGCCCAGGGCTGGGTTGTGTCGCCCAGAATAGAGTTTAAAAGGGAAACTAAGAACTGTTTTTTAAAAACTCAGATTATCCCTTAACAGAAAGTTGTCTCAGGGTAAATTTTTAGTTCACAAAACTCTGAGGACACAACAAGGGGACTGAGCCAAGTGGGCAAAACACTCGAGAATTCCTTACAGCTGATGTGTTTACAAAGAAAGTTTATGAGAGTTGATCCAGTGGAAGGAGGTGGGGTGGCCGGCGAGGTCCTGGGCTTCATTCAAGGCACAGAAACTCTCAGGGAGCCTTGTCATCTGACCCACCTTCAGGGAATGGCCAGAGCGGCCGCTGAGCCACTGCCCAGGTTGGCGTGGACCCTGGGTTAGTGCTCCGAGTTTCTGGGGCTGCAGCTGGCTAGCAACTGTGGGTTCAGATTACAGTGTGAGCCGCCGTCCAGAAAGAAGCTGCCGATCTCGCAGGCCCCCTCAGAGGTCAGAGCCGCCCTCGCTTTCTGTGGAAGACGTCTGCCCCCAAAGGACACAGCGTGTGAGGCAGGGGAGGAGGCAGGGAGATGGTGCCCTAACCAGCCTTTGTTACTGTCCGACTGCCACTCCCAAGCCAACTTCGTGTCGCTGTGTGTTTGGCACACCTGGCACATGGAGACCCAAAGAACCCGTGTAGCCTTAGGTGACCAGCCCAGTATGGCTCCTCGAAGCTTCCACTGGGTGATTTGTGAATCGCTTTTGTTCCGACAAGTGTTTGTCAAGTGGCTGTGTGAGCCTGGCACTGGCTGAGTGCCCAAGTGGGGATGGAGCAGAGCAGATGTGGCCTTTGTCCCCAGGGACAAGTGGAGTCAGGGTTTGAACTGAGGTCTTGTTGTACCTGAGCCTCAAGGCTGGAGCCATAAAAGCCCTAGGCCCGTGGCTTCCTAGAAGCAGCAGGTGCTGGAGATAGCCCTCCGCGACCAGGCCGTGGGTTTGAATCCCAGCTTCCTCTGCTTCCTGACTTGTGACCTTAGGGCAGAGCTCTAAGGTCACCCATCCTGAAATAGGATTTGTTGTGAAGAGCCAACACACCTGTAAGTGCTCGCGCCTGGAGCTGGGGGCTGGGAGCTGGGCTGGGCACAAGCGTTGGCCATGAACCAGCCATGGCTGTGGTGCCTCTTCTGTGCCTGCAGTTGAGCAGGCGAGCGCCCACATTTCACCGCAGCTCTGGGAGGACGGGATGAGGGAGCCCTGCCAACTCCCTGCTTTTCCCTCCTCAGAGGTTCTACGTGGCCTCCTCCCGGCAGCTGAAGCGTCTCGAGTCTGTCAGCCGCTCCCCGGTTTACTCGCACTTCAATGAGACCCTGCTGGGGGTCAGCGTCATCCGCGCCTTCGAGGAGCAGGAGCGCTTCATCCGCCAGAGCGACCTGAAGGTGGACGAGAACCAGAAGGCCTATTACCCCAGCATCGTGGCCAACAGGTGGGCGCCCGGGCCCCCAGGCGGCTCCGGAGGCCTCCTTACTCCTCGCGCTCGTCCCTCTGCCCTGTTTCTTCCATGGCCTTCCTCCTGGAAGAGGGTGTGAAGCCATCCTCAGTCCTTCCCAGAAAGGAGGGCGAGACTGGCAAGAGGAGGGACAGAATGGCCTCGACAGGCAGGGGGAGCCCTGTAAGCGTGCAGCTCTGGGGGGCCCGCTTGCAGGCCAGAGCCCTTTGGAGTCGGGTAGTTCTCAGCCGAGGGCCCAGCACCCGCACCCGTGGGATGACGTCAAAAGCAATTTACTAAGATTAGGTTGAACGCTGTGGGATTGTCCTTTGTGGGATCAAGAATGGTTGAAGAGCTTGAGTCAAAAAGGGCAGGGCGGGGGGGTGGTGGGGGGAAGTTGCTAATTGACTGAAATTGGGAAAGTGTCTCATTTATCTCCCAAATCGTGTCCTCTCTTGCTTGCATCCTGACACGTTTTTGGAGAGGTGAATAGAAAATTGGGAGGAGGAGCTAATAGCACCCTGGAAGTGACCCTGGCATAAGACTGGATGTGGGGGAGACTGAATTACCGGAGCCTTTGCCTGCCCTTGCAGAATTTTTAGGGGGCTCTTGTGGGGGAGTAGCTTCCATTCAAGAAGACCAACCACATGGATTTTTAGGGCTTACCATACCATCCCCCTATAATGCTTTACATTGTAAAGCATGAAAATAGCATTGTGGATGCGCTCAGAAAGTTAGCTCTAAACCAGTGAAATCATCTGTTTGCATTTTAAAAGACACAATAAGGTAATGTTGCTGCAACAAGGTTGAGCTGGGTCTGGGACTATCACAGCTCCATCCCAAATAGTGCTTCAGTTCTCACACCCCCACTTCTCTCTTGCCAAGAGAAGGTTATTTTAAAGCCTCTTCCAGTTGATGACTTTCAGCATTGAGGAATTTCCTGGGACATCTTTTTTAAAAATGCATACATGGGTTTACCCTAAAGGTTTCCCTGAGAAAAGTTGGTGGTTAAGAAAGGGCAAGCCTCGGGCCTCCCTGGTGGCGCAGCGGTTGAGCGCTGCGCTGTGGAGCTGTCGGCAGTGAGCGACGCGAGTTCGCCGCCCAGCCGGGGAGAATCCCACATGGCGCGGCAGACCTCTCCTGCCTCGCCCGCTGCTCCCCTCGGCAGTGTGTTTCTGATCTGCCTGTTCTGCTCCCCCCTCTGTGTCTGGTGAGGCCTCTCGCCGCCCCACACCTCTGGCCTGTACCCCAGCTTGTATGTATAAATAAATAAATCTTTTTTTAAAAAAAAAAAGGGCACGCCTCAGATTCCTGGGAAGACCGCTTCAGAGCTCTTAATCGCTGGGCTTGCCAGATGGACAAGCAATTACTGAACCGTGTCCCTTCGCACCTCCTTCCCCTGCATCATATGAGCAGGGCTGGGAAGTCATGTCAGTTAGCCACGTGCTCCCTAAACCAGAAGCCAATCTGAAAAGCTCAGTCTGGGGTGTGTGCGCGTGTGTACGTCTGTCTGTCCATCATCTGTCTCTGTGTCTCTGTGCAGGTGGCTTGCGGTGCGACTGGAGTGTGTGGGCAACTGCATCGTCCTGTTTGCGGCCCTGTTTGCTGTGATCTCCCGGAACAACCTCAGTCCAGGCTTGGTGGGCCTCTCGGTGTCCTACTCTTTGCAGGTAAGAAGGCAAGCACTCCTTGGTTTTCTGATTTTCTCAGTGGGAGAACCAGTTGTCAAGTGCTTGGGTCATTGCTTTGAATCCCTATGGGATGGGAGAGAGGAAAGGGGCCAAGTGCAGTTTGGGGAGCTGGTCTAGAGCTTAGTGAGTGACTGGCGCAGGAGAGAAGTTAAGCATGTGGCCAGGGTTCTCCCATCTGTTAAGGAAACTCCTTGGAGGCCTGCGATGCCTCCAGCAACAAGAAAAATGCTTTTAATGCTATAAATGTCCCTCTCAGTTCTACTTTAGCTACATCTCCCAACTCTTGATACATTATGTTTTTTTTTTTTTAAGATTTATTATTTATTTATGCATACAGGAGCTGGGGTGTAGGCTAGAGGTGCAGGGGGTGAGAAGATTCGCCAGAGACAGAGTGGGGAGCAGAACAGGCAGATTGACTGAAATACACTGCTGAGGGGAGCAGCGGGGAGACAGGAGAGGTCTGCTGCACCCTGTGGGTCAGCTCCCCGGTCTGGAATCAAACTCGTGCTGCAGTGGCTGTGATAGTTTCATAAGTGCTGAGACTTAACCCCTTGCGCCACCAGTGAGACCCAGTACATTATGTTTTTCCGTTGTCATCAGGCTCAAACACTTTCCAGTTTTCTTTCTGGGGTCGTTTTGAAATGTGGTGCTTGCTTAAGAGATGGAGTGTAGCAAGTCTGGGTGATGACTCCATGTGGGGTTGCTGTCCTCTTCAACTTTCTTATCTGAAGTGTTTCTCAATTCATAGTTACCTCAGTAAAAGACAGTAACTCACACTCACTCTAGAGCTCCCTGGGACTCTTCTCCTTCTAGATCACGTCGTACTTGAACTGGCTGGTCCGGATGTCTTCTGAGATGGAGACCAACATAGTGGCCGTGGAGAGACTCAAGGAGTACTCAGAAACCGAGAAGGAGGTAAAGCAAGCCCCTGGCCTGACCTCTTGGCCTTGATCTTCGGTGTTGCTTTACCCCAGAGAATGCTCTGAGCCCTACCATGTCTATACTCTGCCTCCGATGGGGAGGGTAAGTTGGGTACCCCACCAGGATCTCACTTGGCAGCTTCTGCTTAGAAACACTGATTTTAGGGAGAGAAAGTAGTTTACAATGAATTATCCCAGCTTTCCCCACGATTGGGGAGGCCCAGATACAAATGACTGTGCCGTCGGGGCATTTAAGCAGTGGCGAGGAAGTTTTCCCTCTTCTGACTCGCCTGTACACGTTTACGTGCCGTCCCAGACAGCGCTCTGGCTTAGTGCTTGCTAGCGCGTGGACGCCTCACTAACTGACCTGATCGCCCTTCCACAGGCAGCCTCTCTAACAAAAAGTCTTCTGTGATTTGTCCAGTACGTTCATGGGGGATTTCTGTTATGGAAAATGAGGCTAATTTCTTCTTTGAGTAAGTTTCACATTAAGTACCAATAAGCTGATTAAAAAGCAATAAAGCAAGAAAATCAGTACAGGGAGATCACAGAAATCAAGAGGCTGGTAAGGAACTGACCAGAGTTTGGGAAACCGTGTAGTTCCTTAGCCCAAGACCCCGTTCTGTAGATGGAGGGGGAGGGCGCCTTTTAGGGAGGGAGGGTGACTGAGCCACCTCACCTGTGACTCAGTAGGATCCACGTCTCTGCTTTGGTGTCACGTGGCTCTACAAAGCTGCCTCCTTCTGTCGGCAAACCACCACCACCACCAGGAGTAAGTGACAGTGCTGATGCCAGCACCAGTGCCAGGGGACACCCCTCTTATAACAGGGACACAGGTTGTGTCCTTGTGGTTGTTGACCCTGACCTAAAGTTCTCCGTGAGACAATTCACTTGATGTTCATGCGGCCTTATAACTCACATTGTTGTTATTACCCCCATTTTACAGACGAGGCAGCTGAGACACAGAGAAGTTAAGTTACTTGCCAGCATCACACAACTTACTAAATGACAAACCAGGATTGGGTTCTGTGCCATTGTGCCCTAAATGAGCGGCCCCACTTAAGCTCTGTGCAGGGGATTTATGGAGGTGTTCTCCACCCAGTCCTTCAGTGCCCTGGAACCAGGTCCCCCTGCATGGGAGAGCATTATCCAGAATGGTGTGAGCACCCCCTGGTTAAACAAGAGTGCATTGCCCCAGGAATTCTGTACTCGTCATTGAATTTCTTTTTTATTGTAACTTTTGAGATAGAATTCACACAACATGCAATTTGTCCATTTTAAGTATGAGCTTCAATTTGTTTTCTTAAAAAGCATTTCAGTTAACTATGTTTTTAGAATAAAAGCCTACTTGAAAAATGCAAGAGAAAGATCACCAGAGTCCTCCCACATCTAAAAATAAATATTGACTTGTTTATATATAGAGATCGCAATCCACCCCCTTCTCTCCAGTCCTGTGTTCTTACAGCGTGTCCACTTCATTTTTATGTATGTAAGTTGCAAAAGGCAAATACGCTTGTTGAAAGAAAATTTATCAAGGACTTTATGGGGAGAAAGAAAGTCCTCTCATTGTCCCCAAAGACAGTGCCTATCTCCCCAGACCCTTCCTGTGCGTGTTCTCACAGATATGACATCAGCCCCGTGCACTTCTCTGCCCTAATTTTTTTTTCCCTTTAAGCTAAGCTGGGACCTGCTGATGGTCCTGTGGGGACCCTCTTATCCTTTCCCCACACTGGAGGCCGAGGCATCTTCACGTTTCCATGTAACAGCAGCTTCTGTCTCTCTGGCTGCATGAGACTCAAATGAGATCTTGCAAGCACAATTCTCGCGCAGTGCCCATTGCCTTGCAGCACTCAACCAAAGCCCTGGTATTCTAGCGCTTCCGAGACAAGGGTGACTTTTTTTTTTTAAGATTGATTTATTTATGCGTACAAGAACTGGGGTGCAGGCCAGAGGTGTGGGGTGGTGAGAGGATCCACCAGAGACAGAGTGGGGAGCAGAACAGGCAGATCGACTGAAGTACACTGCTGAGGGAGCAGCGGGCGAGGCAGGAGAGGTCTGCTGTGCCATGTGGGAAGCTCCCTGGCCGGCTGCTGGTAGCTTCGTAGTGCTGAGACTTAACCCCTGCGCCACCAGGGAGGCCCAACGAGGGTGACGTTTTTGCCTGCATGGTGACCCTCTCGGTTTGCCCCTCTCTGTCCTCACAGACCGCGTCCACTGCACTGTGACCGGGCGCCATGTCTGCAAGCACCCACCCCGGGGGTATAAATTCTCTGGGGCTGCAGTCCCCACGCCTGGCCCCAGGCTAGGCCTCCACCTCGAAGTGCTGAGCTGAACTAAGAAGCACACCCCCATGGGGCTGTGTGACCCTGGGCCTCTCCGTGTCTCTGCTCCCTGTGTGTAAACTGGGGACGGTGAGGGCTGATCCTGTACTCATAGGGTCGTGGTTGAGGTGAGGCGTGATCTCCTAGGGCTCGCCACTGTTTTGGCTGGCGCCCCCTAGACCTGGAAAGCCAGCAGGTTCTCTCATCTTTACCCTGGGTCTGTCGTGAGAAGACTACTCACTCATTTGCCCATTAATTCCTCATGGATGACTGTTCCAGGGGCCACTGGTAGCAGAAGAAACGGATGTGCGTTTGGAATACCAGAGGTGGCAAGTGGGGGCTGTGTAGGGGAGGGGCAGGACACTCCTGGGAGGGAGGTCTGGGCTGACTGAGACCTCAGGCTGGGGCGCAGGCGCGTGCTGGCTTGGGGAACACATGGTCGGGCAGCAGTCGCCGGGCAAAGGCCCGGAGCAGCTGGAGGCCAGTGTGGAGCGAGAAGGAGGTGAGGGTGTCAGGGCCCACTCACTGAGCCCAGGACACATGGGTGGACGTCAGAGTCCTCACTCCCCTGCCCTCGCCCCGCCCCTGTGATTTCAGGCTCCGTGGCAAATCCCGGAGATGACTCCCCCCAGCAGCTGGCCCCAGGTGGGCCGGGTCGAATTCCGGGACTACGGCCTGCGCTACCGCGAGGACCTGGATTTGGTTCTCAAGCACATCAACATCACGATTGATGGTGGGGAAAAGGTGGGTGCCCGTCGTGCCCCTGCTCCTTCACTGTGGGGTCTCCCTGTCATCAGGCAGGTGAAACCAGCCACGTCATTCCACCCTTGGGCCTGACCCCCCACCAGGGAGTGGAGCAGCCTGTTTTGGAGGGTTTGTTGGGACTTTTTATATAAAAATCCATTTCCTGCTTTTCTTTTTGTTTTTCTTGAGATTTATTTATATATGCATACAAGCTGGGGGTACAGGCCAGAGGCGTGGGGTGGCGAGAGGGTTCACCAGAGACAGACTGGGGAGCAGAACAGGCAGATTGACGGAAATACGCCGCTGAGGGGAGCAGCGGGCGAGGCAGGAGAGGTCTGCCAGGCCATGTGGGAATCTCCCCGGCCGGGTGTCAAACTTGCGTCCGCTGCCGACACCTCCACAGTGCAGGGCTTAACCACTGCGCTACCAGGGAGGCCCATTTCCTGCTTTTCTTGAAAGATCAGAACATGGACCCACACTGGGTCTCCGCCCAGCTCCTCATAGGCAAAACGTGAGCCTCCCAGTTCACCCTGTGCCTCCCCGCTCAGTGTGGGGCCTGCTTGGCCCTCGTCGGCATTCCAGTTTGCAAGCAAGGCCGAGAATAGAAAGACGTTACCGTCACGCCAGGGAGGGCTCAAGGGACTTGTGAAATGGTTAGAATTTTGGAACGTGCCCCGGGCCCCAGCTGTTCCAGTTAGACACCCTTGCCCTGACCTTTAGAGCCTCAGGAATCAGAGCAAGGGTCTTCTGGCCCTTTGCCAGGGGACAAGGCTCTGTTTGGTCACTAAACATAGGATTTGTTAACCCATCCTTGCTTGACTTCAGAATATTCTATTCCCATGAGACAGTTTCGCTAATTTGCAACAAGGGGGACGTACAGAGTGGGTGACCCTCTCGCTGAGGCTCTATAGGTTACAGCGCTAGACTCTGGCAGCAGCTGTGTTAGCGTCGGGAGGAAGCCGCCTCCTGAGCCCATCTGAGAAGGGGGGATGGTCACTGGTTGTCGGGAATGCAAGCATTGGCCGCTCACTGGGGAGCCCAGTCCCCAACAGAGGGCAAGTGGAGTCCAGGTCATATGCATAACCTTGAACCTCAGCTGGGAGGGAGAAGAGGGCAGTGTCCAGGGAGATCGGCTTGAACCTCTGAGATGTGTCAGCAGCTCAGGATGAGAAAGTGTCCACCAGAGGGCTGGAATGACAGGGTGCGGGAAACGCCCAGTTACTGCTCAGTGTCGTCTTAAGTTGAAAATAGTAAGATTTCTTGAAAACCCCTCTGCCTGATACCTGTCTTTTGGGAGTTCTTGAGCTGACTCTAAGTTTAACTTATAGAAAGCTGATCAAGGGAAGGGAGTCCTTGACTCTTGACCAAAACAGTGCCCGCCGGGAAGCTGGTGGGTAGAAGCGCTGACAGAGTTGGGTCAACCAGATGACTGGACTTCTCTGGGACAGAGACCTGAAATGAGAGCTCTTGGGAGTAGGTGGTAACCCCCAGATTCCAGTATATGCACCTCATCCTGGGCCCACCCCTTCCACAGGTTGGTATCGTGGGCCGGACAGGAGCTGGGAAATCCTCCCTGACCCTGGGCTTGTTCAGGATCAACGAGTCTGCCCAAGGCGAGATCATTATCGACAACATCAACATCGCCAAGATCGGCCTGCACAATCTCCGCTTCAAGATCACCATCATCCCTCAGGTGCGGCCCGGGCCGGGGTACGTGGGCATTTCCAGGACACACGTCAGTTCTTACATTGTTTTAGTTTTTGAAATCCTGCTGTGTTTTTCTCCATTGAATTTCCTTTTAGCGTAGACATGGCCATGGGGATTACCCAGGAGACTCTTGTCACCCTGTAGGGCAGCTTCCGGGTGCAGGATGCTGGGTGTCCTGCTGGCTGAAGTCGGGGCGAGCCTCTTCGGGCCTTCTGAGAGCCAGGCAGAAACAGCTTCCTAGCCTGATTCCCTAATGTGTTGCCTTTTGGTGCGATTTTCCCTAAAATGTGTTCTGAGATTCTTCTGGAGGCAGGGACAGGGAGGAATCCATGTACTTGACAGTGCGGGATTGCCCAGGCTGGAAGCTTCCCAGCTTGATTGCCTACTGAAGGCCCTGGGGAAAAATCCTGTGCAAACAAAAAACTCTTCATTTTGCTGAGCCCGGGGTTTTCCAGACTTTTTTATTTTTTTCCCCGTTTTTTTTTCCATCACCAGTTCTCCAGACTGGTTTTTTGTTGTTGTTGTTTTTTCCCATTACGTCTCCAGAAATAGTAATTCTTAGGAACTCTGGAGTCCCATCCTCAGCAGCTGGCCAGAACTTCCTTCCTGAGCTGTGTGTCACATGATGGGAGCCTCACATGCTGTCTGCTATGCTCTCTCCACTCAGGACCCCGTTTTGTTTTCGGGTTCCCTCCGCATGAACTTGGACCCATTCAGCCAGTACTCGGATGAGGAGGTCTGGACGTCGCTGGAGCTGGCTCACCTGAAAGACTTCGTGTCAGGCCTTCCGGACAAGCTCAACCACGAGTGTGCAGAAGGCGGGGAGAACCTGAGGTGAGCAGGAGTCGTTCCGGCGAAGTCGCCTCATCTGTCAGGCCTGGACTCGAGTCCCAGCCCTGCCACAGACCTGCTGTCTGAGCCTCTCAGGCTTCTGATGTTGCTCCCTTGTCTTTTTCTCCCGCTGAAGCGTCGGGCAGCGTCAGCTGGTGTGCCTGGCCCGTGCCCTGCTGAGGAAGACGAAGATCCTGGTGTTGGACGAGGCCACGGCAGCGGTGGACCTGGAAACGGACAACCTCATTCAGTCCACTATCCGGACACAGTTCGACGACTGCACGGTCCTCACCATCGCGCACCGGCTCAACACCATCATGGACTACACCAGGTGATGCCCCTGGCATGGAAGACCCCCGGAACTCAGGGCCCACCCCATTACCCATTAATCTGTTCATCTGTTCAGTGCCTTCTGCCTAGTGACAGCCCCAGTTGGGGGAATCTCTTCTTATCCAGGTAGTACTGGGTATTTCTTCTTTTTTTTTTTTAAAGATTTATTTATTTATGCATATAAGCTGGGTACAGGCCAGAGGTGTGGGGCTGTGAGAGGGTTCACCAGACAGAGTGGGGAGCAGAACAGGCAGATGGACCAAAATACACTGCTGAGGGGAGCGGCGGGGAGACAGGAGAGGTCTGCTGCGCCCTGTGGGAAGCTCCCCGGCCGGGCACCGAACTCGCGCTGCAGCTGCCGACAGCTCCACAGCACAGCGCCTAACCCGCTGCGCCACCAGGGAAGCCCGGTACCGGGTATCTCTGACGTGGCTCAGTCATCCTCCTGTCAGCACATATGTGTGGAGTGTCCTCTGTGTTCCTGGCCCTGGTCCCGGCCCTGGGGACTGAGGAGGGGCCTGTCAGATGAGGCGCCTGCACAGGGGGGACTTTGGGGAGTGAGAGAGGGAGAGAAGTAAACATAACAATAACTAAAAGCATATTTTTAGTTATTTGCTTCCCGGACGTAACATAACAGATGATAGAACAGCAAGTGCTGGGGGTAAGGTCACAGGGCTTTGACTCGGGCTAGGGGCCTGGCCCAGAGCAGTGACTTGCCCAAGTAGGTTCTCGTGGGTAGGAGATGCCAACAGGCCACCCCCCCCCATATCTGCATCCCTTCATTCCCCTTGCAGGGTGATCGTCCTGGACAAAGGAGAAATTCGGGAGTACGGCTCCCCCTCTGACCTCCTACAGCAGAGGGGTCTCTTCTACAGCATGGCCAAAGATGCCGGCTTGGTGTGAGCCTCAGAGCTGGTGCACCTGGTCGGAACTGCAGGACCGACGCCAGCGCTGGGGGGCGTGGCGGCACCAGCCACGCAAACCTCCAGTACAGAAACCAAAAACCACACACCAAAACACTCACAACACAGCCACCCTCTGGTCCCCCGCCTCGAATTCGCTGCAGGAAGCAGAGAGACACAGAGACGCAACCTGCTCAGAACACACACCCCCTTGCCTCTGTCGTTCCCACAAGCACACGGGGCCTCGGGGCTGGGGAGGTGAGCTGTGTGCTCGGTGCTCTCTGAGGCGCTGTTGGCAGCCGACTTCCAGGGAATTGGTTGCGTGAACTACCCCGGTGACCCAATCCAGCCACCTGCCTCCGATCTCTCCAGCTGAAGCCTTTGAGATGCTCCCCAGCCCCCGGCAGACTTCTCCCGTCCTGTCTGGCTGCCCAGAGCTTTACTTCGTCAGCCTGCAGTTTGGAGGTGAGGGGCCTGGTGAAGATCGCCCTCTCCTGGGCGGCGTCTCTGGAGTCACGGGCACGCCTGACCAACCATCTGGTCTCCGGGCGCTAGGACTAGAACCGGCGTCCCGGCCCTGCCTGCCCCTGGACTTGCTGCCCAGGCCAGAGGCAACTGCTCCCCGGCTTCTCTTGCCGGGCCTGGGGCAGGGCCGGTAAGGGGGGTTGGGACGAAGCGTGGGGGGGCAGGGCCTCCCTCACGCTGACTCCCCGCCTCGCTCACCTCCGCGCCTGCTCCAGTCTCCCTCGCTTCCCTCCTCCCCCTTCGCACCCACTGCTAGACTAAGTCGGCTCCTCCAGGGCCTGAATGAGAAGAGCTGCCAGTGTCACGAAGCGTCAAGGCCAAAGACATGGGGGGCGCCTCCTGAAGTGACCAGTTGGCGTGGGAAAGCGCCCCGTTGGGTCTTCTTCTTTTTGGATTTCGATTTCTCCCCCTTGCATCCGGTTCGCTGTCGAGGTGACGGTGTGGAGACCTGGACATTGAATTTTACTGAGTGACTTTCAGGACAAGCAAAGAACAAAGAACCCTCTCTCGAGTACCGGTGATTTCTTTTTCTTTCTCTTTCCTTAAGTACTGCTCTAGGGAGAAAAGTCTCAAGACTTGACTTTCCTTTGAGGAAATTTGGGGCAAAGGGAGGCATCTGGGAAACCCCCGAGCCTGCCGCATCTGATAGTTGCAGGGCGGTCCGGGGAGAGAACGGGGGTCCGCCCAGGGCTGGCCTTACGGTCTCTGGGTCAGAGACAGAGTGAGACTCTGCTATCCGAGCGGTCACTGCCGCCCCGGCACTCTCGCCTGCCGTGAGGGAACTGCTGGCGTCGGCCCGAGAAGCGTCGTCTTGTAGGTGCAAATATATATTTATTTTTTGTAAGTTATACCATTCTTCCACATTAGATAAACCAGGTTTTTCTTGGGGATCTTTTTGTAATGACTTACACTGGAAATGAAACGTTTGCAAAAAAATTGCAGTAAAAGAAAAGTTTATTTCTTTCTAAATGGCTGTTCCACTTTATTTGGGTCATGAGAGAAGATGCCTGCCCTCTCCCCGCGGTCGGGGGCACCCTCTTGTCCACTCTGGTCCTTCCTGTGGCAGACACGTGTCATCAGAAATGGGGGGCCTGGAGGTTAAAGTCCAGTGGGACTTAATGGGGAGTCCCTGTAGCCCCGGGGGCTGGAATCTGGGCTTTGTGCTCGGACAGACCCAGGCTTGAGTCTGCCCTTGTCGTTTGTGGGCTGCGGGTGACCCTGGGCAAGTCACTTGGTCTTGAGTTGCCTCGTCTGTCTGCTTTGGGATTGCGAAGATGAATGGTGATGTGTGGGCACAGCGGACCTGGTCAGGCTTTAAGATGCCTGCAAGTCAGAAATCACGTGTGGTCAGAATTCCCCTTGAAAATCCTTTTATTCGTCAGGCTCAGCCAAGCAGCAGTAACAACCTAGCCATAAACTCCAGAAGAACACAAGGGCAAGTTTCTTCTCGTACGTTCTTGATGAAGGTCAACGTGAACAGTGAACAGGAAATCCAGACTGTTCTGGGCTACGGTATCGCCTCTCAAGGGCTGGCTTCCAGGTCACCCCAGGAAGGGAGATCTTGGGCAACACACCCCATCTGAAGTCCCCCAAACCAGAAGGGACACAGTCAGTCCCACTCAGCCCATTGTCTAGAATCAGTCACCGGGGCCCAACGAAACCACCAAGGGAACTGGGGCGTAAGGCTGGGTGAGGGAGAGAAGTTTCTCCCTGTGCCAGCTGATGGTGGTTGTGAGTTCTGGCTGGGGGGGTAGTGAGACTGGTGAGGGGCTTCTGAGTGTGAGACGGGTGAGTGGGTAATGAGGAATGCCTGTATTTGGGGGGCATGTCATATCTCTTACACCCCAAAACCATGCACTGAGTACCTGCAGATGGAATATTCCCTCCAAAGTACTGTCCCCTATTGAAATCATGGCCTTGCCTTGGGACCCTGAGGCCTGAAGCTGCTCGTGAAGAGCGGCGGGTGAGGTCAGCCTCCCGAGGACGGGCGGCCTCCCCTTCCCCACCCGCTGCTGTCCACCCCGTAGCTTCAGCCAGCCTCACACTGGACCTGTACCGCGCGCTCAGGCCTTCGATGATTGTGTCTGCACAGAAGACATATTGACCTGCTGAATGGTCGTCGTTCCCCAGACAGCATGGCGTTACAGCTGCTCACGGGGCCTTTACATGGATGAGGTGTTACCAGCCGTCGGGACATAAATACATGGAAGGATGTGCACGGATTAGACGCCAACAGCATGCTACAGACTCGGTATCTGTGAGTTCCTGGAGCCAGTCCCTCGAGGCTGCAGAGGGCTGACTAGTCTTTGGTGTCGGGTGGGGAGTCTATTTTACCTTTTTTTTTGGTGCAAAAAAGAGTCAGCTTTAGATGTGAGATGTGTTTCTGGCTCAGAACCTGACCTTGAGTGTTAAAATTCCAGGTCTCTGAGTCCGTGACCGGTGGGCGTGCGTGGACAGCTGGGGCCTCGGGAGGAGGCGGCGCCACGTCAGCCCTGAAGAGGGCGGGGCCAGAGGCACCAAGACGTGGGTGAGGGCGGGGGAGCCAGTAGGTGCTTTAGTGCCATGGAAGGAGAAAGTGGGGAGCAGGCAAGCTTGGTTGCATACCTACTGTGTGCTGGCCCACGGGCTCGGTGCTTTGCACATCGCTCCACGGGAAAGGATGCCCCAGACAGGGCAGAGCTGACTCTGAAGTCCCAGTGTCCAGCTGCTTGTCCATTCTTCATTCTCACACCCAGTGTCTGGCCTAAGGAGAGTTCCTACCCTCCCATCGCCGCCACTCTGCTCTCGGCCGCATTCTCTCTCACTGGTGTCCCTGTAGCAGCCACCTCCCTGCTTCTGTCCCTGTAAGCCCCAGCCCCATGCAGTCTGGTCTTGACCCAGCAGCAGTAGTCGCCCCATAATAACGGACTCTGCGGTTCCTTCGTCTGCACGTGCAGGTGCCGTCCTGCCTCGGGGTCCCTCCCCAGAAGCCATCATCATGTGCTCACATTCTGCAGTGGCAGCTCAGGAGCAGGAGGTCTAATCCTTGCCCTGTACCAGCCCCGGAGGCCGGGCACAAAGCACACCTTGGAACACTGGATCTTAGATCTGGGACTGAGCCCTTCGTTCCAGGTCCCGGGCGAAGGTGCAAAGTCACCCGGTCCTTGAGAAGCTGAGGTTCTTTTTTTTTTTTAAAGATTTTATTTATGCAAACCAGCTGGGGTACAGACCAGAGGTGTGGGGTGGGGAGTGGGTTCACCAGAGCAGAATGGGGAACAGAACAGGCAGATCGACGGAAACACACTGCTGAGGGGGGCAGCGGGCGAGGCAGGAGAGGTCTGCTGCGCCATGTGGGAATCTCCCTGGCCGGGTGTCGAACTCCAATCGCCGCTGCTGACAGCTGCACAGCACAGTGCCTAACCGCTGCGCCCCCAGGGAGGCCCAAGGAGCTGAGGTTCTTAAGCCCGGGGTGGCTGTATCCACCTGGCCAGGTGGTTGTGGGATGGAGTCGGGTCAGCACCGTGTGGTGATGCCATTTACTGGTCACTGGCTGGCTGGCTGCTCACGCGTCCACCACCCACCCAGTCATTCCCACTCTCCCATCATGAATCCATCTGTCCGCCCATCCATGCATCTATCTGTCCAGATGTCATTCGTCCATCTGTCACCTGTCTGTCCAGTCTTGCCGTGGGCATGTATTAAATCCTGCGTGCTGCACACCATGCTAAGTGAGGAAAATACAGAGAGCACACATGCAAATCCTTTGGCTCAAGGAGTGAGCCTTGACCCTCGAGCCTTCTCTTCTAGTGGATTCCAGGGTGGAGTTCAGGTCTGAGAGTCGGCACGGCACACCCCGTGCTTAGACCCAGCTCTGAAGTCAGCGCCTGGGGCGGCTCCTCCCCTGCCCTGTCTCAGTTTCTGTGCAAGAGGCCCAGCTGCAAACTTTCTCATCAAGGCGTCCTGGTGAGGGGCAAAAGGACAGTACCGCCCTCCCGTGGTGAGCTCAGTGACCATGACAGGTGGCAGGGGGGCTCTGCAGTGCTCGCGTGACGCGTGGGACACGGGGGAGCTGAAGTGACCCACTGAGGGAGGGAGAGGAGGCTGTGTGTGGTGTCCTGGGACGGAAGCCTCCCCCAGCCCAGACGGCCCTGGGGCTGGTGTCCAAGGGGCCTTGGTGTGCCCGCCCCTGCGCTGCTTTCAGGCCCACACCGCCCTCCCTGGTGTGAGGGGTGCTCATGGCCTTGGGCCCGCCCCACGGACTCCCAGACACACAGCCGCTGCCGCCTTTGCCTGCCGAGGCTCTGCCGGGACGTCAGGTGGCTCGGGACCAGCAGAGGAAAGAAAGTGCTGTCTCTGGCGCCTTCACGCGCACACACACACACACACACACACACACACACACACACACACACACACAGAGCCCGCCGCCCTTGCACACACGAGTACAAGCGAATGGGAAGTCCACATGACTGGTGGATGGCACCGGTGTCGGTGCCTCGGCTGTCATAATGCACCATCATTTTTCAGGATGTGCCCGCCGGGGGTGGGGGAATAGGACACACAGATTCTGGATTCTTCTAGCTGCTTGTCCATTTATAAGCACCTCAAAACAAAGGGTAATTTTGTAACAAGTACACACACCATTGTCCCAGCTCCTGCGCCAGGGATTCAGGTGCCAAGGATTGAGGTTTCGTGGCTCTGGGGGGGACCCTGGGTGTGGGCAGGTGTCTGAGTTCCCCGGGGAATCCAATGGGTGGCCAGGGCTGGGGGCCACTATCACTTGAGCCCCAGACAAGCCCTGATCAGCCCGCCCCGGGGCTTGCTATGTCCTCCCGGGTCCGAGATAAAGAGTGGCTTCCTCTGCTCCTCTCCAGAGGAGAGGGGTCCAGCCTCAGCACCACGGCGGCACTGAGGGCCCCGCACACACAGCTCCAGGGCAAGGCCGTCTCTGCAGCTCAGCACGGTGGCAGTAGGCGTGGCAGGTCTGGCTCAGACCAGGCCCGACTCCTGCGCTAGCCTGTAAAAGAGCCCCTTTCGGGCCAGCAGCTGGGCCGGGCTGCCGCTCTCTGCCACCTGGCCCTTGTCCATGACCAGCACCCTGCAGAGAAGAGAGGGAAACAGGCAGTTCTCGGGACACCAGCCAGGCCCTCGGCAGTTTGGAGGGTCCAGCATGCCTGCTCCGAGGGGGCCCCCTGGAAGTCTGGGCTTCTCTACAGTTCCCTGACCCCTGGCCAGGTTGGAGGCGTCTGCCGGGCATGGGGCCTCGGGTTCATCCCCTCCGGGCATCGGTGGGCCCTTGATGCCTCCCAGCGCCCGTGCAGCTCCAAGTCCTGTGCCTCGCGCAGGGGCTGGCCGGCTGGGCTCACCTGGAGCAGCCCATCACCGAGCGCAGGCGGTGGGCGATGAGCAGCACTGTGCACTGGGCAAACCAGCTCCCGAGGGCCGCCTGCATCTGGAGCTCCGTGCCCGGGTCCACGGCGGCCGTGGCCTCGTCCAGGATGAGGATCTGGGTTTTCCGCAGGAGGGCACGTGCCAGACACAGGAGCTGCCTCTGGCCCACGCTGGGAATGAGCGGACCATCAGGGGGCACATTTTCTGCACCTCATCAGGATTTGTGGGGCCTGCCCACAGATGGGTCCCCCTGACAGCCTCAGAAGTGGGGGTGCATGCTGGTGTGTCCCCAAACATGAGGTCCCCGGTCTGACATTTTTGAGCAGGGCGACTGAATTTTAGACAAGTCATTCAAACCAGTGCCTCAGTTTCCCCCCTACCCTCCCACCACCACCCCCAAACCACCCCGGACTGGCTATTTCTATTTTGTTTCTATTCTGTGGTCTCCGTCGCGTGCCAGACAACCTAAGTGCTTGAGCGTATGATGTAGGTTCCGTCCTCAGAATGAGCACAGAGGCTGGGGTTGGTCCTGCTTGGAAAACCTTTGCGGGTTGTGAGGAAGAGGCAGCCTCATAGAAGCGCTCAGTGTGGTGCTTGTCACAGAGAGGGCCCTGTGTCCACGGAAGTTGGCTTTTGTCACCAGATAAATTCAGGAGCTAAATTTAGGGTGAGGAAACTTGCTACTCGGGCGTGGTGCTGCAGTTTGAGGTGCTGGTAAGATGGGATCGACCAATGAGAAACGGAACGGAGCTGATAGTCCCAGGCGATGGGCTCCGGGGGAAGCTGGGGCCACACCTGCCTCTCCTCCCCGCTCCCCCAGGTCCTGGCCCCCTGGGGACCCTACCTCAGGCCGCCGCCCTGGTCGGCGCACTCGTACTGCAGCCGGCCCGGCAGGCCGTCCACCAGCGCGCGCAGGCGCACGGTCTCCAGGGCCGCCCAGACGGCGTCATCCGTGTGCTCCTGAAACATGTCGAGGTTCATCCGCAGGGAGCCCGGGAACAGGATGGGGTCCTGGCCGGGAGGGGCAGCGGGTCAGAGCCGGCCAGCCCCGCCTCTGCCGCTGCCTGCCCCGCCCCCAAGGCCTCACCTGGGGGATGATGGTGATCCTGGAGCGCAGCGTGTGCAGGCCCACGTGGGCGATGGGGACCCCGTCGATCCAGACCCCGCCCTCGGCCGCCTCCAGGAGCCGCAGCAGGCCCCCGGCCAGGGAGGACTTCCCAGCCCCTGTCCTGCCCACGATGCCCACCTGCCGGGGGTGGGGAGGCAAGGCCTGCTCTGAGCGGGCTCAGGGCACAGTCTAGAGGCTTCTTGGGCATCTCTTTATGAGATGTTTCCTCTGCGCCCAAGGTCTGCCATCCATCCACCATCCTTCCCTCTCTCCAAGTGTCTGTCCATCCGTCCACCTTTCCGTATACACACATCAGTCCGTCCACCCTTCTGTCCATGCATTCTTCTCGGTCCTTCCCTCTCCCTGCCATCTCTCTCCCATCTTTCTGTCCACACCCAGCCTTCCTGCTGTATCTCTGCTCTTCATTTGTTCCCCTCCCTTCCGCCCCCTCCCTTCCACCACCCTTCATCCATCCATCCCTCCCCACACCATTCTGCCATGTCCCATTCTTCTATTTGCCTCCGCCTTTCTATCCCTCCCTCCCTCACGCTTCCTTCCATCCACACCCCCATCCTCCTGCCCACATTCCTCCATCTGTCCTTTGGCCCTTCTGCTGTCCACCCCTCACCCTTCACAATCCAGCATCCTTCCATCCTTCCGTCCACTGCACCCTGTCCAGTCATTCGCCCCCCACGCTACCACCCATCCATCTCCCATCGAGCCTGCCATGCCCCACCCCACACATTCCTCCCCTGCCCCCCTTCCATCCCTACTCCAACCCTCCATCTTCCATCCCTCTGCCCATCCGTTCATCTGACCCCCCTTCGTCCCCTCCTTAGCTCTCGCTTATTGCTGACCCATGGGGGAGGGGTTCAGCATTCTTTGTTTAATGAATGACAAGACGTGGGTGTCACGCCACTGTCCAAGAGGCGCCCTTTAGGCTCCTGGATGCAGAATTTAGAGTTCTAGCTCCAAAAGCCTCACCATCTGGCCTTGGAAATAGTCAAACCGAGTAGACCTAATTTTAACACAGTATGATGAACAAGCGCTTTCCATAATCAAGCTCTGGGCTGTAGCAATGGAGCAGGAAAGAGCTATTCACCAGCTGGCGGGGTTGGGGGTGCGAGGAGCGGGGTGACACATCCCCACCCAGCACATTAGGGCCCAACTGTACTAGCAGCTTCCTTCCTGGGCTGATGTCAGAGTAAAACACGAGGATGCAAATAAGAATTAAAAGCTACGCGCCAGGCATTGTTCCAAGGAACAATGTGTATTAACCCAGTAAACATCACAACCCTATGAGGTCGATATTCCCATTTTACAGATGGGAAAGCTGAGAGCATGAATGCAGATTTGGGGAAGATGATAAGTTCAATGTAGGGCGCAGTGGGTTTGAAGACTAGGAGACCAAGATGGGGTGTGGTGGAGGCAGCTGGTGCCTTGGGCCTGGACTCCGGGATGACGCCCAGCCTGGCCGTGACCCTGAGGGCACTCTGGAGCCCTGCGGCCTGTCCTCCATGTGGGGGAAGTAGTCGGAAGCCACTCACCTTCTCCCCTGCATGGATTTCAAAGGACACACCCCTCACAGCCAGCGGGAGCTCAGGTCGGTATCTCAGTCCCAAGTCCCGGAACTCGATCTGTCCCCCATGGGGCCAGGGGGGCCGGGCTGCACAGGTGGACAGCCTCCAGGGTGCCTGGAGCAGGAGGGGACACTGAGTCAATGGCACTTTTCTCCCTGGCATCTCCCAACATGGACCGTCTCTTTGAGCCTCAGTTACCCGCTCTGTATAATGGGCATATTTACTGCTGTTTTTCAGGGTTGTTGCTGCAATTTTCTGGTGCTTACTGGTGCCTGTCTCTCAGAGTGACCCGCCTTTCCCAAGCAAAGGAACCAGGCAGGGTTTGACCTGGCTCCAGACCCCACGCTCTGAGCCATTACTGTCACGTGACTGACTCTGGTCTACAGTGCTGGGGCCACCAAAGCCCGCGTGGACCAGGACCCACTGCCTCTGCTGAGTCTCAGGGGGGCCCGCCCCTGCCCCCACCTCCCGCCCATCACCTCCTTGGGGGTGCGGGTGTAGTCATTCAACCGCTCCACTGACACGATGTTGCTCTCCAGATCCGTCCAGCTGCGAACAGCCCACTGCAGCGTCTGGGTCACCTGGCAAAGAAGCAGACTCAGCAAGGCCGCAGGTTTGCGTCCGCCCACGCCTGTCGTGCCCTAGAGCCCAGCTGGGGGTCGGGAGTACCTGGAGGGCAGCAGAGACTGAGAAGCCCACGAGGCCGGCGCTGAGGTGGGCCTTGCTCAGCACAGAACACACGGCAGCCGCGAACACCAGCCCATTCCCTAGGAGTTCCATGTTGGCAGCCAGCCACCTTTGGGGGGAGGCAGGGAACAGTGGGGTCAGCATGGGGTTGGGGCCTCATCGGAGGGACCCACTTCCATGGGCACAAGGACAAGGCATCGTGCTGGCTCCAGTGCCCAGGGGAGTCTCCGCAGTGGTCTCTGCATACCCAGACCCCCCACAAGACTGGTGGATGGAGGAGGCTGACAATAGCCTGTTTCAGCCTCGACAATGCCCAGTGCCGAGACTAGCATGCAACAGGTGCTCGAGTGAAGCTTTGCTCTGCTGCCCATTTTCTGTCCTTGAGCTGTGCCAACTTATGCGCCCTTGTGTTTTCTCTGCCAGACCCAATCTCTGTCTTCACCTGACTAATGTCTTCATTTCATGCACATCAGATCAAACATCACCTCCTCCAAGAGCCCTCCCTGATTGTTCTTCCCTTTTTTCTTTTACACATCACAGCTAACGTCCTTCATAGCAGGTATCACTGTTTATAATTAAACTATTTTATCAGTTCTTGACCATCAGTCTCCTATAGTAGGTCATGGGTCACATGAGGTTGGCAGCTTTGTTTCATTAATGGCTCAGTTCCAGCACCTAGCACAAGACCCTGCACATAGTAGGTGCTCAACAAATAGATATTGAATGGATGAGTAAGTATGCATCCCTTCTACTAGAGCCCTCCTCTACTGTTTATTCAATCATTCATTCAGCAGATACTTATTGAGCACCTACTGTGTGCTGTGTATATTTGAGGTGCTAGAGATATAGCCATGAACCAAACATAAAAATTCCTGTCTTCTGAAAGCTCTGGGCTTTTCTACATGTAACATTCATTCCTCCTAACAACCCCACCGCGAGGGACGGAGGAGTGTCACATTCATTCATTATCTTGACTGATTGCAGAAAGCAAACCCCCTTCCCAAGAGGCAGTGCTTGTCAAAGAACCAATTAACTAATAAACCCACCAAGGATTTGCCTTTTACTAATAGTTGATCTTGGGAAAGTCCCTCCACTTTTTTGAACCTGGGTTTACCCTTCTACAGAAAAACCCTAAAATTTGGCTCTTAAAGTTGAGAGGATTAACTGAGACATACTAGATACATCAGGAATCATTGAGTCTTGGCCATTGTAGGTATTTCTAAATCTCCATAGGTCCTTCTTTCCAAGATCAGGGCCCCAGGAAGCGGCAGGGCCGGTCACCCAGCAGGCATATGGGACTGAGACACTACCCGTAAGTATAAGGCTTGATAGTCCCAGCTGGCTAGGGTTCGAGACAGAAAGGAGGAAGGAAGTCACAGGTATTGAGTACCTACTATGTGCTTGACCCTCTCCAGGCACAAAACTGCCTGGATTCAGATCTTAACTCCACCACACATTTGCTGTGTGACTTTGGCAAGTTTCTAAATCTCTCGGTGCTTAAGATTCATCATCTATAAAACTGTCTCTGCCCTGTGGGGTTGTTAATAGGATTAAATAAATTAATCCATGTACAGGTGTCAGAAAAGTGCTGGGCATGTAGTCGGCACATTATAAGCATTAGTTTTGAGTGATTTATTTAACCCTCATAACTACTCCGTAAGTGCAATCCTGTTTTGACAAATGAGATTCAGAGAGATTATGTAATTTGCCTGAGACCACCCAGCTAGTAAGCTGCGGATCTGGGATCTAAACCCATGTCTTTCAGTGCTGAATGTTTGTGTCTTGCTGTCGCTTAGTACGAAAGGAGGCTAAGGATGCTTTTATAGCTGCTTTATCACCAAGGCAACAGAGGCCCATATTGCCTCTGTTGAGGTTTTTCCCTTTTGCGGACATCTTTACCTCCTGCCCACCGATTGCTGAGGACCCCTCAAACCAGGTTCCATCTGCTCACAGTGGGAGCCCACTACACCTCTGGGGTGTAGCCTCATCTTTGTTCCAACTCTCTGTGTTACCTTGGGCAGGTCACTTGACCTCGCTGGCCACATAGTAGTAGGTGATGTTTGATCTGATGAAGGCCCACCTTCGTCTCACTCTCTGGGGACACAGCTGGAGTACAGGTCTTGTCTGCCCCAGACGCTTCCTACCTGTCAGCTACCAGCCGCGGGAAATTGACCCTCTGGCTCTCATCCACGTGGGCGTCATTCTGAGCCACAAAGGGGCCCTGGGCCCGGAAGGCCCGGACCACAGCACCGCCCTGGAATGTCTCCGCCACATGGGAACACACGAACGAGTGCCTGTCGGACTCCAGGCGTCTGAGCTGGCACGAGCTGGCCACATACAGGCTCTGAGGTAGACAAGGCGGCGGGAGAAATCAGACGTCGAGAGGCAGTTTGGGGACCTCGGGCACCTGAGCTCAGGCTTTCAGACCAGGCCCTATTACCAGCCTGTTGTGTGGCCTTGGCCATTTGCTCCCCTTTCTGGGGCCCCATCTCCATGGGAAACTTCAAAACCCCCAATGCCCCACCCCAGAATCACTGAGTCAAAATCTCTGCAAGTGTTGCCTTGGCCTTAGCAGTAAAAAAGTCTTTGGGGGTGATTCTAGCTTACAAGCAGGACGGAGGGCCGCCAGCCTAGTGGAAATGTCTCGATTCTCAGCTCAGAGGCCAACTGCCCCCTTCTGGAGTCACTGTGTGAACAAAACGCTCAACGGTGAGGGGGCAGCGGGTCAGGTCAGACTCGTTTACCCTGAGGGCTCCACGCCAGGTGCTGGGGCCATAGTGATGCACAAACAGTAAGTGCTGCTACTTGCTGGCAGGTAGCAGCTGTGCACACCTGGCAGGCAGGGGCAACTCGCATCAGCTCAGCACCTCCGGCTGCAGGCGAGGCTCTTTACAAGTCGTATCTCGGTACAGCCGACCTCGGACACATGGGTTTGAATTACGTGGCTCTGCTTATATGCGAATTTTTTTTATCCATAGGCTCTGAATTCCCAGATTGAACCAGTTGCAGATACTGGTTGGCTGAATCCTGGGGTGTGGAGCCTGCATACTGGGGGACTAACTGTAAATCAGACGTGATTGTCAGCTACGGAGGGTCCACAGCTGTGCTGTTCAAGGGTCAACTTAGTGGCGAGGTGGGCATCAGCGTCGTTCGCAGCGGGCAGAGGGACTAAGCAGCTGGCCCAAATCTCCACAGGGCCTGGATTCAAAGCCACCTCTGCCTGACGCCAAAGCTGTCAATGGATTAGCCCCTCCCCAAGACAGACCCCCCCCCCCCCAGTGCAGAGGAGCTACAGAGGCCTGGGGTCGCTGTGGAGGACAGTGGTGACCATGGAATTCTCTACTCTGTTTCTGATTTCCAAGGGGGTGCTGTCAGTCATGGCACCTGATCATGGAGGTGATCCCATCGGGGTGATTCTGGGGGGGTGATCCCATGGTGCAGCCGAACCCGTCAAAAGATCCTATCTCTGGGTCGTGGCGATTAGCTCAGGAATGGACAATGCCCAGGAAGGCCCAGCATCTTCTCACTCACTTGTATGGTGAGCCCGGGGCAGAGATCTTTATGTTGTTGATTGCTGAGTGTATGTGGGGGGGGGTTCTAGAATTACAGGGTTGCCAGGGGCCATCTGAGACCTGTCCCCCTTGAAAAGAAAGTTTGGGCAAAATAAGGCCAAGCAGAACCAAGCCATTGGAGCTCCAACATCAGCGTGCGTGGGAAGGAGCCAGCGGGTTTGCTGAGACCCAGCCTGCCTGGCCGCGCCGCCCCAGTGTGTGAGCCAGCAGGTCTGGGGTGGGGCCTGGGAATAGGCATTTCTAACAAGCTCCCGGTGATACTGATGCTGCTGGTCCAGGGGCCACAGTTTGAGAACCACTGAGCGACGCTGTGGAGCATGATGGTGTTGCAGAGCCCGTCGCTCCCGGGGAGCGGGAGCCACTGAGTTGGTTCTTTTGCTGAAGCTAATCGAAGCCTCACTCTGGCCCTTGCAGCGGACGTGTCTGCCCTGCTAACAGTCGTGGAGACCAGACAACGCCTTCTAGGTTGCCAGCACACGGGGAAGAGGAGCCGGTTTGTAGCAGCAGGGCAAAACTGAGATTCCAGGAACCCTGATGTGACTGACTGGGCAACAAGACGAGTGTGTGGGTGACAGATACAGGCTGTCGTGTCTCTGCCTCTGGGGTCTTTTCTGGCAACAGAGGACTGGCTGAGGTGACCTCTGCTGGCCCCAGGAGCCTCCCCGACCCCTCCTAACCTGAAATCCAGCGTAGAGGAGCAGCAGCGGCAGCAGGGCCACCACGGCCAGCGGGGTGGCGACTGTCACCACCAGGCTGACCTCCAGGAGCCCGAAGGCATAGATCAGCAGGGACCGGAGCTTGTCTGGGATGTCCACATCCACTGTGTCTGTCTCCTTGGAGAAGCGATTCAGCAGGTTCCCGACAGGCGTCCGTTCGAAGAATCCAAGGGGAGACCGAGCCACATTCCACAGGAGTCTCTGGAAGAGCAGGCCGGACGCCCGCACCCCGCCGAGGAGCACCGTGGCCATGGAAGCAAACAGCCCGATGGCTGGGGAGAGATGGGGTGTCAGCACGAGGCTGGACAGCCTCAAGGGCCTCCCTGTGGGGCTTTGGGTAGGGGTCCCCCCCACCCTCCCCCCCACCTCCGTGCTGACTGTCTTATGATTCGGCCACTTGATTATCCCTTGATGGGATGAAGTGCCCCCCCAAGGTCGCATCCACCTGGAACCTCATTTGGAGGTTAGCCTTATTTGGAAATGCGTTGTTGAAGATATTAGTAGTGAGAGATCTTGAGATGAAATCATCCTGTACTTGGGATAACTTATGCCCTTATAAGAAGAGGAGACACAGAGAGAAGAAGGTGATGTGAAGACAGAGGAAGAGATTGCACAAGTCAAAGGAGGTCAAGGGTTCTTGCTGGAATCCGAGAGGATTCTTCCTCTTGGCAGAGCCACCAGGAGACACCAACCCCTTGATTTTGGACTTCAGGCTTCCGAACAATGAAAGACTGAATTTCTCCTGTTCAAAGCTACTAAGTATGTAGTAATTTGTTTCACGGCAGCTCTAGGAAGCATGTCCCCTTCCCTCCCATCTATGCTTGGAAAGGGGCTAGCTTCACTCCCTGATTCAGGAGTTGGGTGGGGCAAGTTTCAACCTAGCTGATCCAGCCCACTGCCACAGGTTCAGGGATGAACACATGACCCACTCTGAGCCAATGAGAGTGAGACCTGGGACTTTGTTGGGACTTTGGGAAAGAGGAACTTGTTTTTTTGAGGTGGCCAAGCTGGAGCTATGGGGTATCATCTTACCTCTGAGGGGAGAAACATGGCTGGACAGGAAATTAACACCAAGTAAGGAAACAAACCTATTCCTTCAGCCTTGTTTGGACACCTGGATCCAGCCATACCTGAAGCTAGTGAACTATGAGTTCCAGGCCCATGAACCAGTAAAATTTTGTTGCTTAAATGAGTTTGAGTGATATAGTTACATAGTTAGTTTCTTATAGCTGTACAGTTAGTAACTATACTATTTTTAAGGAAAGTTGTCAGAAATAAGGCAGGCATTACAAAATGATAAAGAAGAAATAACAATCCTAATAGCTGTGTGCCTAAAAACAGAGCATCAAAATATGCAAGGCAAAAACTGATAGAACTGAAGAGAAAGAGCTGAATCCAGGACTTTTGCACTGCTGTTGAGGGAGGACACAGATGGGCAGCCCAGGGACCCTGAACCCCACTTGGTGGGACGGGAGAAAGGTTGGTGAGGGGTACCTTGGAGACAGCCCAGGAGCCCGAAGACCCAGCCCCGCAGGGCTGCCTGCGCCTGCCGCCCGGCTATGATGGGGTCATCCGCCCACAGGCTCAGCCAGTAGCCACGGCAGAAGGAGGCCACTTGCTGGCAGAGGAAGAGGAAGAGTGCGTAGAGGCAGAGTGGGGTGCCCACAGCCCGCAGGTAGGTCAGGTACATGGCGGCTTTTACCTGTAGCACATGGAGGGGGCAGAAAGAGGGCCCCAGGGGAGAGAAAAGGAGGCAAGACCCGGTGAGGGCCCCTAAGCATGCCAGAGGGTACCTGCATGCAGGCTTCAGGGTCCTCTCTCAGACTCTGTCACCTCTGTCAGCACTATCGCCCCTTCAGACCTCCCCTGGCTCAGGACCCCCTTTTGCTATAGAGCCCTCAGAGGGCCTATGGAAGCTTTAAAAGTGACAAATTGTGGCATTATCTGGCTGCAGTGATTCATTGAACAAGTACTAGGAACAGGCACACGTCTCGTCTCTCGCCTCACAATATATTCCATCTTACGGAGAAGGAAACTGAGGCCAAGAGATGCTAAGCCACTTGCTTATGGTCCAGCTCCAACAAATCTGAAGTTCTTTGAAAATCTGACCCCAGATGCCATGGCTTTCTCTTGCTCTTAGAAGAAATTCCAAACTTGCCCAGTGCTCTGACCTTACCTCCTCCTCACCATCTGCTGGCCTCACCGAGCCCTTTCTCTGGAACCCTGAGTTCTTCCCTGTCCCAGACCCTTTGCACTGCTGTTCCCTCTGCCCATAATGCTCTTTTCCTTGCTCTTCTCAGCGCTGGTTCCTTCACATTCTTCAGTTAAACATCACTCCTCAGAGCACCCTATCCAAGTGGGTCCCCGACTGTGACTGATCTCCAGCTCATTATCTCTCATTATTTTCTCCATAGCATTTAGCAGTATCAATATTACCTTGCTTATTATTCTAATTGCAGACTGTCTTCCCCCACTAGGGGCAGGGGGTCTCCACCAGGGCGGACTTTGCCTGGCACGAGCTGGTGGTTCTGTAATTGTTTTCTGGATGGATAAGTGGGGGGATGGATGGTAAATGGGTGGATGGATGAAAAAACAAAATGGGTCTGTAGGTGGGAGTGTGGATAAATGAGTGGGTGAGTGGGTGGGTGGATGGATGGATGGATGGATGAGAGGATAAATAACCGGTGAGTGGATGGGTGGATTGTTGGGTGAGTGGATGGGTGGGTGGATGGGTGGGTGAGTGGATGGGCAGGGTGGGCATGTGAATGGATGGGAAAGTTAATGGATAGAGGAGGGGATAGGTAGGTGAATGGATGAACAAAGCAGCATAGATGATAGCAATAGTATAAGCTTCAGATTCAGATGAACTTAGATTTGAGGACTAGCCTTGTTGCTTTCTAGTGGTGAGAACACAGGTAAGTCTTTAAATTCTTTAAAACCTCAGTTTCTTCATCTCTAAAATGGAGCTAGCATCATTTTATGTATCTATATATAAATGTGACTGTGATCATTGGGAAATGAAATGTCTAGAATCTTACTGGTACATAGTAGGTGCTCAATAAAAATGAGTCCCCTGCCCCCGAATACTGCATCTGATGGGAGGTCTTGAGCCCCCCAAACAACAGCAGTAGCAGATACAAAGAGAGCAATTGGTGGTTACCCTGCCATACCGCACGCTGTCCTCTCCTGTCTGCCCAGCTTCCTTGGGGTCACCTAGGGGAACCCTCATCTGGGTCTCTGACGTGGAGCTGTTCTCAGGGACTAACTTCATGGACCTGCCATTTAGAGGAAATGAAGACAGATCAGTGTCTCTTCCCCATGGGTGCATGTGCCCAACCCTCAAGGTAGCTGCTGAGTTCTGAGGAACACTCTTCATTCATTCATTCACTCATTCATTCGTTCATCCAATTAACATGTTGAGCACCAACTAGGTACCCCCTCTGTGGTGCCCATGAAAACACCATCTATTATCCCAAAGTGGAGCAGGCTTTCTCCCAGGGCCATTTCATAAAACTGACCCTCTGGGGACTTGATCCTTTTGGTCATTTGATTGTCAGTTTTTGGCGAATTATTGCACAGCCGCGCACCAGGGTAGGTATTCAGCCAGGCTCAGTCGAGTAGTGCTGGCCACCGCCGACCAGCCTGGGATGCAGCTCGTCTCGGGCAGCCCTGCTACAGCTTAGCCTGTGCACTCCCCCAGCTCAGTGCCGCAGAGGACTCACCCCTCGGGTCCACTCACAGACCTCCTGCCTCCAGCGGAGCCTCCGGGGTCCTCGGCGTCAGTTGCAGCTTCTGTTTCTGCAAGGATGGGGGAGTCCCGTCACACACTGGGGGGCAGGTGCCTGCTTTGACACCCACTGGCTACACAGCCTTAAGTCGCCTGAACATTCTTTTCCTCTGCTCTGGCTCGTACACCCTCTCTGTCTTCCCTTACCTCTTCCCAGGGCCTTAGTCATTCATTCATTCACTCAGCAAATCTACGGGAGCACCTGCTATAAAGTTAGGACTGGAAAACATCAGTTAGCGCTTTACAAAGTCAAACTGCTCCAGGTGCCCTGGCGGTCTTGCATAATCAGTCCTTTGTGCTGGAATGTTCGTTTCCAGAGTCCTCCCACCTAACCTTGTGTCCTGTCCCCCAGGGGGAATCTTCCCCACTGACTGTCCCCCAGGGCGGGTGAGCCGCATCTTCAAGTTCCAGGATGGTGACCCTGAATCAACACTCAGAGCTCTAACCAGGGGCCAGTGCTCAGTGATGCTTTCAGAAGAGCCAGAGCCTGGGACCGGGGACTCTCTTCACTGTCATTTGCTCATCTCAAAAATGGGAGCAACCATTGCGCGCCTCTCCTGGGGGCTGTGGCGATTCAGTGAAACAGTGCGTGTTTCTAGAAGCCCTTAGCACAGCCCCTGGATCACAAATGGTGCCACTGGTGTTTATTAGGGAGATGGGTGGCCTTTCAGAGAGGTGTCTGCTTGCCTGGGTTCCACCATGGGGGGGTGTCACTCTTGCTGCACCCATGGCAGGGGGACCCCTGCAACCTTCTCCCCAGGGCGGCAGGAACCCCAGAGAAGCAGCAAAGCCCTCCCGCTCCCCAGTACCTCCTTCTTCTCCATCTGGCCGCCTGCCTCGATCCAGAAGGCCCACCAGGACCCCATTCCTGTGCAGAAGCTCTTGGTAGGAACCCATCTCTGCAATGGCCCCATCTTCCAGCACCATGATCCAATCAGCCTGGGGCAGGACGTGCAGTGTGTGGGTCACCAGGATGCGAGTCTGGGCAGGAGAGGTGTGGGGATTGCTCTCGTGCGCTTGATCAGTATCCAGAGCTAGCGGCAGGGGCAGCGTCTCTGGGTTCAGAGTGAAGAGAGCACCCCTTCTGGTGCTCCTGCCCTCGTTCTTGAAAATGGCACCTCCCAAAGAGAAAGAAAAGGGCTTCTGGTCTCAAAACAAAGAGCCACAGTTCATCTGGACCTGGCCTGGTATCCAAGGAAGAGCTTTTTTTAAATTATTATTTATGTCTTTTACATTGTGTATTCCCCTTGGGTAACCCACCACCAATTCACCCGTGACCCATCTCCATGGTCCTCAAGGCAGAGCTTTAATCACAGACCCATAAGCAAGAAGTCACTGCTGCGGTCAGCCACTGAGATTTGGGGGCTGTTTGTTACGTGGCGTTGCCACAGCAAAAGCTACCCATTACAAAAAAGAAAATCCCACTCAAGGAGGGCAGTGGTGAGAGAAACTTGGGTTAGGACTGGGCCAGAAGGGCTGTCTCTGGCTTGGGCTTGTAACCCCCAACTCCTCTGCCCAAACTTACGGTTCCCTGGAGCAGCCCGCTGGGCCCAATGACCTGGTTGAAGACCTGCTGGCCGACATGGGCATCCAGAGATGCCAGGGGGTCATCCAGCAGGTACACAGCGGCCTTCCGGTACACGGCCCGGGCCAGACTCAGCCGCTGCTTCTGGCCCCCAGAGAGATTCATGCCCTGTGGCCACAAGAGACGGACCTGAGTCTCTGTTGCTTGGGGAGGCCAAAGTGATGGAGGGAGGAGCCAGCAGACAACCAATAAGCAAATGAGTAAACTATTTCACCGATCAAAGGTCTTTATGCCATGAGGCTCAAAGAGCAGGCAGAGAGTGTGGGGAGTACGGCCATGGTCGGGGTGCTGTGTGACGTCCAGTGGTCACGGAAGGTCTCTGCGAGGGTGACATCCGACTCGAGACCTGCAGGGTGAGGGCTGAGCCATATGGACTCTGTTCCAAGCAGGTGTAAAGGCCCTGCGGTAGGCATGTGGCTGGGGTGTTCTAGGGAGATGCCCGAGGCTGGGGTGAAGCAGGAAAGGAGGCACAGGATGGGACATGGGGTCAGAGATAACTGGACCCAAATTTCAGGGGGCCTGTCAGTGATGGTCAAGCCTTTGGCTTTGACCTTGAGGGTAAAGGGAGACCTTGGCGGGTTCCGAATAGAGGACGGACATGATCTGAACTAGGTATGAACTGAGTCATGTTAGCTGCTGTGCTGGGATCAGCTGGTCAGGGCGAGCACAGGCCAGCCGGGGCCGCTGCAGCAACGCTGGCGAGAGCGGCTGGGGCCAGAACATCATTCGGGGTCTGCTTTGACACTGGATCCAACAGGGTTTGCTGATGGATCACATGTGGGTATACGAAAGAGAGCAAGCAAGAATGACACCGAGACTTTGGACGTGAGTGCTGAAGGATGGAGCCTCATCACCTGGGATGGGGTGACAGTGGGGGGGGCCAGAGAGCACAGGTTGCATCAGCACGTGGGGGCAGTGAGCACCCCCTTCCTTCTGAAACACTCTTCCCTTGGCCTCCATCATGCCTCATCTTCCACCCTGGTGCCCTCTTTCTGGCTCAGCCCACACAGGGGCACCTCCAAACCCTCTCCTGGCCCTCTCTCCTTCTTGCCAGAAAATCTCACTCATTTCCTTAACTTTAACTCCCAATTTTCCATTCTCAATTCCTTCATCCAGGGCTCACTCAACATTTTCTGTAAAGGGCAGAAAGTAACTATTTTAAACTTTGGCGGGGCCCTGGTCCCCATCACCACCGCTTATCTCTGCCCTTGTCATGCAAAACCAGCTATGGACCGTGGGTAAAGGAATGTGTGTGGCCATGTCTCAATAAAACTTTATTTGTAAAAACAGAAGGTGAGCTGACCTGTGGGTCATAGTTTGCTGCCTCCTGCCCAATCCCTAGCTCCAGATGTATGTTTCCTGTTTTTTGGACATCTCTACCCAGAACCCTTGATGAGGCCCAGAGAGCAATTTGACCTATGTCACCCAGAAGGGCAGGGAGGGTAGGACAGGCGTGTAGCTCTCCTTACTCCCAGTTGTTGGGGAGCCCTCAGCAATCCTGCCATGTCTCTCTGACTTCCTTTGTCCCTGTTTCTTTTCTTTTCCATTTTTTGTCCCTGTTTCTAACCATTCATGCTTTAATATCTATTTATTGAGCATCTACTATATCCGTGATCCTGAGCTGGGCCCTTTTTCTCCCCCCATCCCCTACTCCCCTCTGTCTCCAGCTGTCCCAAGAAGACCGTGAGAACTTCACCTGCTCCCCAATTTGGGTGTGAACCCCTGCAGGGAAGCTGCTCACATCCGGGCCCAGGGCACACGCCTCCAGAACTCTGTCCAGCCACGGCGGGTCCAGCTCCTGCCGGAAGCACACGTTCTCCACCACGGACGTGTTCTGCACCCAGGCCTCCTGGGGCACGTAGGCCACGGGACCCTAAAACACAACCCTCTTGGTCACCAAGAGGCCAGTGGGGACAGAGGTAGGAGCCACTTGGGAGGAGCGGAGTAGCTGGGCTCTTGGTGACAGGTGGAAGGTGGAAAGTGAATGAAGAGGAATGGCTGTGAGTGGGGTTCTTGGAGGGGGCATTCTAATGGGTGGCAGGGGTGCAAACTCACCCTGATGCTCACAGACCCCTCCACCTTGGACAGTTCCCCAAGGAGGGCGGAGAGCAGGGAGGACTTCCCTGCCCCCACTGGACCCACGACCGCCAGCAAACAGCCCTGGGGCACTGAGAGGTTTATCCTGGAAAGAGGGGGGCATATGTCAGGGTCCAGCCGGAAAACCCCAAACCGAGCGGTCATCCAGGAGGTCTCTAAGAAGACACGCAGGGCAACCCTTCCCTCTCCTGCTCTGCACATGTGCCTGTGAACACACATGCACACACACGGTCCTGCACACTCACAAGTAAACATATGCACACGTGTGCATGAGCACAATGCACCACACCACACACATGCACCATGTGAATAGATACCCATGTGTGCACACACAGCACGCAGCATATGTACATCACACAAGCACACAGTGTGTGCATACACAGACAAGTGGGCACACGATATGTGCAGATATTCATGGGCACGTGTGCATAAACTAACGAACATGCTGCCCACGTGTGTACATGAATGCATTCACATCTGTGCACAAATATGCACACATTTGTGCATCTGCATACACACCTGTACACCCACATGCACACCAACATGCACACACATACACATGGGCACACACACAGTTTCTTGTGACAGAGGGTTTAACCAACACTGCCTCTTGCTAGGGTCACTGCAGTAGGCGTCTCACTGCTCCCCCGGCTTCTGCTCACGCTCCCTGCCCCACCCATGCCCCGCACACCCTCCTGCACCCTGCAGTCAGAGGGACCTGCTAAAACCCAAGTTAAAACTGTTGAAGCCTCTAGCAGTCCCCTGTCACTTAGGGAAAGAGCCAAAGTCCTGGACCATGTCCACCCTCCATTGCTCTGTCCTGATGGCCTGCTTCTCAAACACCACAGGCCGGTGGGTCTCAATGAGGGGGGCTTGTACCCCTAGGTGTCACTTGGCAAGCCTAGAGATATTTTTGGTGTCACAACTGCTATTAGAATCAGTGGGTAACCCTGGGGGTGCTGCTAAACATCTTACAAGGCACAACCAGCTCCCCTCCCCCAGAATTATCCAGCCCCAAAGGGCAATAGCTCTGGGGGAAGAACCCACATTTAGGCATACTCGTGCCTCAGACCTTTGCACTTGCAGTGCCTACTGCCTAAAAAGCTCTTCTTCCAGGCATAGCCAGATTCATTCCTCCCTGCTCAGAGCGTTTGGGGTCAGCTGGGGTTTTCAGCCACAAGATGCAGCCAAGGAGATGGGGTGCTAGAGGTGACAATGACCTGGACTGTCCGTGGATAGAAGCGGGCGTGGCTGACGGGGCTAAGCCTGGGGACCCTCCCAGCCAGGCCTCCCTCGGCATCATCTCGGCCAGCCTGGGAGCAGAAGGGCTTCTCTTGCTTACCGGGAGGCTCAGATGCCTGTTCCCCATCCACAGGAGCTCCTGCCATCCCACAATTCTCTGCGTCAGGGCTGATCCTGGGGTCTCCCCAGCAGGTCGCTGGCCCAGGCTGAGCCACCCTCCAGCTGCAGGCTGGACACCCACCCCCGCTCTTCCTGCACGTGGGAGGGGCAGGAGCCTGTCTCCCCTTCGCGCTGTAAACCCATCTGTACCTGTGCAGGCAGGGCGGGCTCTCCTGCGTCCACGCGAACGTGCCCCCGCGCACGCTGATGCAGTCTTCCCCGACAGCTGCAGGGCACAAAAGGCCAGTTATGCCGCACGCTCCCAACTGGCTGCCGTGTCCAGGAGCCCCCAGCACTGGGCCCGGAAGGGAGCAGCAGATCTCGCTACCCAGCAAACTGTCCTGCATGCGCTGGCTTGTGTGTGACCCCGGCTGGGTCCCATCCCCCCACCCCAGATGATTACTATATAATTCAGGGGGTCGCCACCATGGCCCAGGCCCAGATCCCATCTGTGCTTATATTTGTAGAGTTTTAGGGGAGGGGCCTCCCTGGTGGCCTAGGGGTTCAGTCTCAGCAGTACAGCCTGAGTTCAATCCCCGGCCACAGGGCACAGCAGACCTCTCCCGTCTCCCCGCTGCTCCCCTCAGCAGTGTCTTCTGCCTGTTCTGCTCCCCACTCTGTCTCTGGGGAATCCTCTCACCCCTCGTACCTCTGGCCTGCACCCAGCTCTTGTATGCATAAATAAATGAAAAGAATTTTAGGGGAACATAGTCATGGCCGTTCATCAGGACGCTTTCATTCTGGGTGTCCCTCGCACTGCAAGGACAGAGGTGAGCAGTGGTGACAGACATGTGACCTGCCAAGCCTCACACATGTGCAGGCTGAGCCCTTGTAAAAAAGTTAGTGGACTTCTGATAACATTTGTTGTTTAATTTGGGACTTTGGAGGGTGAAGGGAGAATTATTAATTTCACTAGAGACACTGGTCTCCCTGCGGCTCTGAGTCTCAGATAAATCACCTATTTAATAAGGGAGGAACTAGATTGGTGGTTCTTTTTTTTTTTAAATTTATTTTATTTAATCAGTCAAGAGCTGGGGTGTAGGCCAGAGGTGTTGGGGGTGAGAGGATTCACCAGAGACAGAGTGGGGAGCAGAACAGGCAGATGGACTGAAGTACACTGCTGAGGGGAGCAGCGGGGAGACAGAAGAGGTCTGCTGCACCCTGTGGGTCAGCTCCCTGGGCGGGGATCGAACTCACAGTGGCTGGCCATAGCTTGATAGTGCTGAGACTTAACTCCTGCGCCCCCAAGGAGGCCCCTGGATTGGTGGCTCTTGACCCTGAGCAGACATTTAGAATCACCAACAAAGAGTTTAAAAACACAAAACTCTCCAGGCTTGGCTCAAACCACTAAATCAGAATCTCTACTGGGTGAGTCCTGAGCAGTAAAACCTCAGTGCACCCCCGCACCCCCCTCTGGGTGGGTGGTCTCTAGGGGAAGCCTGCCAGATAAAATGCAGAATGCCAAGTGAAACTTGAATTTCAGGTCAATAATAAGTAATTTTTTAGTATAAGTGTATCCCCAGTATCGCATGGGATATACTTCTACTGAATAACATCCTCAGGGCACCTGAAATTCAAATTTACCTAGGAACCCTGTGTTTTTATTTGTGATCTGACTACCTTAATTTTATTTGTGATTTTATCGTGATCCAGTTTTTGTGATCACAGGACTTGGGGGGTCTACCTGGGCGGGCTTCTCCTTTAACTGCAGGGTGTGAATGGCCAACAGCAGCACCCCGGGGTCTGTTTCCAATTTACACGCTGATGGCACGGATCTGCACTACCCCCAGCGGGACCCCTGGCTTTCTGCGGGCCCCCTACGCCCCCCCTCATGCATCCCTCCTGCTGGCTCAGCACTCACGGCATCTGGAGAGACTTGAGTCTACAGCCCCAGGATCAACTTCTTCCAAGCAGAGGAAGGCGACCAGACGGTCGATGGACACCCGAGCCTGGGGAAACCAAAGCCCAGGTCACCGGCACCGGCAAGCACCCAGAAACCAGGCTTGGGGAGTCGGTGCCTCATATGTGGGAACAGCTTCCCGTCTGTCGGGCCCTGCATCTGTAGGGCGCTGGCACCAGGTTTCTTAGGTTGCAGACAAGGAGGCACGTGAAGGTGGTGAGCTCCCACCAGCTCCCACTAATTAGCCTAATTGGAAGGATCCAGTCGTCTTCTGCAGACCAACTCAAAGGTGGATAGAGCCTCTTCCTACAGCACCGTCTGGCCATTATCAGAGTAATTCCAGAAGTGACCACCTGGGGGGTGCTCGCAGCCATGAGAGGAGGCCATTTAAACGATGGTGGCTCCGTCAGGCGATGGTTCTCTCGTTTCATCACACCAAGAAGGTAAAATGTGAGTCGAGACAGTAGAGGGAGAGAATTTAAATTGTTTTGTAGAAAACGGAAACTGGAGTGAATTCTTGCATGTAGACTTGGGGGATCAGTGGACTGTGTATTTGGCGGGTGTTTGCTGCGGCCCCTCACCCTCTGGACAAACCTGCCCGCATTTCTGAGACCGCAGGTGGCAGCTCTGGCCTCCTGCTCCTTCCTGTTCCGTGTCTTTGCCTCTTTCTCACCGTGCCCGCCTCTCTCCTCCTCTGCTGACTGGGTGGGAGGAGTCTGGGCACAGCTCACTACACCCCGCAAGTTTCCTCCAAGACCGCCTCCCCGCCCCCCCCTTCCCCATTGCCTCACCTGGACGATGGAATGGATGGAAAAGGGCAGAAAAGCCTGGGCCTTGTTGAGGATGTTGAGGACTGTGAGGGTCACAAAAGCTTTCTCGGCGTCCATAGCGTTCTCCTCGGCCACCAGCGTGTGGATGGCAAACACAACCAGGGCCACCTGGGGACACACAGGGTGGGGGGTGACCTGAGGGCTGCGTGTGCCTGGGGAAGGGTGAACGAGCTGCTGTAGCTCCAGGCCCCCTGTGGCCTAGCCCACGCTCCACCCAGTGCTCACCCCAGTTCTGCTATTAACACTTTGTGTGCTGGTGCCTTTAAATTCACCAGCCCTTGGGGCCGGCCATTTTCTGTGCCACCGCATGAATGGTAGAAGCATTCAATAAAACACACACAACTCCTGAACTACTGGATATCAAAAAAACTGGAATATCTCTCATAAAACACCTTACACTTTCACCAAAACAATGTGTAAAGCTTCTAGACTGGTACGATCCAAGAAATAGCTCCTAATAGTTTCAAATCAATCCACCATGGCGTGAAAAACCGGAGACTAGATGAACACATATTAATATGTGAGCGGCCACCTGATACTGGTGACAACAACACGTACTAATATGTGAGCGGACCACCAAGTGTTAAGGGAAGGAGTGTAGGGGCCGCCCTCTTCTAGGAATCAGAAACTCCAGGTGCCTGGCATTGGGGGACACTGTGTTTTTCCATCTTGGTAGCACTTCCGCGGTTCCTGATGTGTGTAGGCCTTGAGGTTCTGGAAACCCTTGGAAGGTGACTGAAGTTTCAGGGATCAGCAGCTCTTGGGGCCCTAGGGAGCAGCGGCCCTGCGCTTCTAGAAGTCACAGGCAGTGGTTCTGTTCTAGATGTTGGTGATGTGTAGGTTCTAGGTGTCCTCTGGTGTCGTGGCCACTCAGTGTGATGGTTATACTATATGTCGGTCACTTAGTGTGCTGATTACACAGTGTGATGGTCACCCGGGCATGCGCTTTGGGGAGCCCTCAGGGTTCTCAGTCATGGTACCGGGCGGTTCTGAGTGTTGATTGTGTCAGAGATGTCTGGAGTCATAGCAGATGGCCCTGCGGTTCTAGATCTTTCCAGAAATGATTTAAGGCTCACTTGTCACCAGCCTTGAGTGTTTAATGAAGAGCTTGGATTTTATTCTGGAAGCACTGGTGGGTGATTGCAGGTTTGTTTGCGACAGCACGACAGAAGTCAGCGCTGTGCTTTAGGAGGGTGAATCCCATAGCAATTTGTGGAATAAGTCGGTGGAAGACAGGACAGGCACTGAGTTGGTGGGGGCTGCTGTAGGGTGGACTTGGGGTTCTACTTCTGCAGCTTCCCACACCTGTCACCTCCCTCCCTGACTGCCCTCCCTGACTCCATGCCAGCAGAGGCTGTGGTTCCAGATGCCTGGAACTTTTCGAAAAACCACAGACCTCAGTGACCACTGACATCTTCAGGGGCTGATTGGATGATTAGCTACCTCTGCAGAAGACAGGATGAGAGAGCAGGATGCAGGCAAGCTGTGCTATGACAGGTGGTTTGCAAAGAGGGGTTCCAGGATCGGTGGGGTTCTGCCTACCTCATCATCCCCCGCACCCTCTCCCAGCCGACCCTCCACTGGGAAACCAAAGTGACATCACCAGAAATGTGGACACTTGGAAGGACACCAGAGACACAGAGAAGAGGAGGCCAGAGGTCCTCAGCGCGCCCAGCTCCTGGCTCCGGATGCGCAGGACTCTTTCCAGAAAGGCTTCCTCCCAGCCGTGGCACTTGACCATCTTCACATTCCTGAGGATGGAGCTGGTGAGTCGTGCTCGAGAGTCCTTCTGCCTCATTTGCTCTTCCTAGGACCAGAAGGAAAAAGAAGGGGAGAAGACAAGGACAAGTCTAGAATTCTTCCATGCAACCATCTGCCCACCAACAAATCCTGTTGATTCTACCTCTAGACCAGGCACCTGCCCCTCAATCCTGGTCCAGACCACCATCATCTTGCACCTGGACCACTTGCAAAGCTGCTTCCCAGGTTCAGATCCTCACTTTGAGTACCTAATAAGCGTTCTGTCTAACGAACACTGAGAATTTTATTTCGGTCAACGTCATGTAGAGTGGGGTAGTGTGCACTTTTGAAAAACAGGGGAATATGGGGCTGCTTCTGCAACGCCAAGCACTATTGCAGAAGCTAAGGCTACATCAGTGAGCAGCCCTTGCCCCTGGAAAGCCTTCAATCTGACAAGAAAGAGACAATAAATGAAGAGCCGGATGCATCCTGGCTCCAAGTGATAAGTTCTATGGAAGGAGACAGCAGGCAAAGGTGAGGGGCAGCGTTACTGACAACAGCTCAGTCATGGGCCAACCTAAAGGGCCGTCGTCAGGCTAGATAAAAACAGGTGGAATGTACTCAATGGAATATTACTTGGGTGTTAAAAAGATAAAATAGTGCCTGTTGGGACAAAACAGATGACTCTTGAGGTGACTGTGCTAAGTGAAGTAAGTTAGAGAGTGACAGTTGTTGGATGGTTTCACTCATTTGTGGAATCTTAGCAACCAAAGAAAACAAACTGGAAAAACACAGCAAAAAGACAGTGGAAACCATTCCAGTTATCAGAGGGGCCGGGAGAGGGAAGAGAGGATGGGGAGGGAAGGTGGTGGGGTATTGGTGTTGGATGTGGTAGAGGGAGAGTGGAGGGGAGAAATTATGCCCCCCAAATTCTATAGCTATGTAAAGATTGGCAAATTAGTAAAACGCGAGGAAAAAAGAAGGCAAGCAAGCAAAGGAACAGACAAACCCAAACCAAAGCAATCCCTGAGGAATCTGAAGGCAGAACTGAGGCTACAGTGGGGCGTGGGAGGGAAGAGTGGGGGTCCAGGGACTGGTGGAGGGTTATTGGCACTAAGGTGGTGGGGGGCTTGGTATGGTAGAGACATTCGAGGAGGTGTGACTCTATTCCTAGAAAATACAGTGTAGTAAACCAACATGACCTCAGTGAAAGCAAAACAAAACGAAGATGAGTGGCGGGAGGTGGTAGCCTGTGGAGACCTCACCAGGGCTGTGGGTGAGAAGCTGCTCTGGCCTCAGGGAGGTGAGGGAGGGATGCGGAGACCTGGGGCGGGTGTTCCAGGCAGAGAGAACAGCAAGACAAAGGCCTTGGGCGGGTTGGGGGATGGGCGGCCATGTGGGGAGTGGCAGGGTGTGGGAAGGAATGAGGCCTGGGGCTGCTCTGAGGGAAATGGGGGCCACTGTGGTTCCCACCAGAGCAGGGACCCCATCTGTCTGCATTTCACAGGTGCTCTGGCACTGCTGAGCCAGGAGGCTGGGCGGGGGCCGGCGGGGCAGCAAGGCCGGAAGTGGGGCCCAGAGCAGGAGTCGCCCCAGCCACCCAGGTGAAGGGCAGTGGGCTTGGAAAGCCCGGCAGTGACAGCAACATTCACGCATTTTGGAGGTGTTGCCCACAAACTTGCTGACAGGTGGGGTGGGAGAAGGGAGGCATTGGAGCTGACCCCCTGGTCCGTGGCCTGAAGGCTGAGAAGGAGCTGCCAGCCCCTGAGGTGGGGTGTGGGGCAAAGCCAGCCTCGCCCCACCTCTGCCAGCCCCGCCCTCCCGCCCTGCAGGCAACGGGGTTCCAGGCCCGTGGGGTCCCTCTGCACCCCTGCCTAGTGTGTCCCTTCTCCCCAGTGCCAGACCTGGTGGTGGTTCCTCTTCTTGGTGATGAAGAAGTTCAGAGGGAGGAGGCCCAGGAAGACAGCGATGGCGGTGAGGGCAGAGGGTCCTAGAAGCTGCAGACAGAGCGGGCAGGAGGTCGTGAGACACCTCCGGAACCCAGCGGTGGACCCAAGGGATTTGGGCAGGACGGGAGTAAGGGGGCTCAGACTTGGGTCCGAGGGTGGGGCGCGGGGCGTACTGGGGAGTCTGCTGAGGGCAGGAGACCCCAGCTGAAGGTGGAGCCCTTCCATGCCAGGCCACAGTGAGGAGGGGGCTGGCGGGGTATAGTTAAGGGTGGAGCATCTAGATGGGGCAGGAGTTGTTCCCAGCCCCAGGGAAGCCAGGCCTGTGGAATTAGGGTCTAGGTTCAAATTCTGGCCCTGATCTTGGTGGAATTAGGGAGAGAAGGAGGGAGGAAGGACCCACAAACTGGAGGGGGGGGGCGAGTCTTGGCTAGAGAATAGCCCCAAATGACCTGGGGTGGATCTCAAAAGGTTACCCCTCTCAGCCCTCAGCTGTTTTCTGATCTCCACAAGGGGAAAACAGTTGGTTTCATTTATGCAGCAAGGGCGCCACACAGTGGCCTTGTGGAGAAGCGTCCAGAGGCTGCCAGCTCACCGCCAGGTGGGAGAACCCGTGAGAGCTGGAGTTCAGCTCTTTGGCAAAAATCCTATAAATGCTCACAGTAGCCACCCTCATACCCCCGCCCCCCCACCTTAACCAGGATCTCATGGTCACCCCCTGATGTTAGGATCCCCCTCGCCTACAAAGTCCCCAAGAAAAGCGATGGGTGTTGCCTACAGATTCTCTGGGGTCAGGCTGGGCCTGCTCAGTTCCTCTGGGTTTTCCGCCAGTGTCCTACCTCCCTCCTTCTCCCCCTAATAAGCACAACCAGCATTTAGGGAAGACACGGCAGCAACTGTTTGAAGTGACTTACACGTACTTGTTGAGCGCCTGCTGTATACTAGGCCCTGGAAGACGAGGTCACAAGTCAGAGAGGGTTGTGGGCCCTTCAGGGTGGGTGGAAGTAGTAGCAGAAGCACCAGATGGCATTCTGGAATCTTCCCCATTCACTCACAATCCACGCACCACTGAAACATTCACCCAGGGGCTGCCGGCCATGGCCACGGGGCAGACCCCAGAGCTCAAGTGCTAGTTTGCCCAGCTCATGAGCTGTCCCACCATTGCTCATGGTTTATGCATTTTTAATGGCTGATGACAGTCAAAAGAAGAAGAATTTCATGATGTGTGAAAAGTATATGAAATTCAAACCTCAGTGCCATTCTCAGGGTTTTATTGGAACACCTCCAGGCCTATTGAGTTAGCATTGCTTGGCACGAGAAGGGTGGAGTTGAATAGTTTGGAGGGAGAGCAGAGGGCCCGCAGCATCTAGGATATTTACAGTGTGGTCCTTCACAGGAACATTTGCGAGCCCGACCCCCGTAGCAGAACTGGAGCAAGATCTCCAGACCCAATGCCCCACCCCAGCAGGTCACAATGTGAGCATGCCCCCCGGGGGTCAGGTGCTGCTGCACAGACACCCCACCTTTGCTGGGGTTAGCTACTTAATACCTTGCCAGCCCAAGGACGGAGACCCCTCAGCAGGTCCCAGCTCATGTCATCTCCCTTTAACACGGTGAGAAAAAACAACACCCACCCACATGGAGTGACCTGTTTTCATTATATTTTGCCTGATGTAAAGTGGCAGTTTCTAAGAGCCTGTTGACAACTTGAAGCGAGGATCAGCTGTACCGTGAATTTTGGTCCGACTTTACAAATGAGAAATGAGGCCCAGAGAGGCTGTTACTTGGGCAAAAGGGGAACTTAAACCCCGGCAGTCCTACTGCAAAGCCAGGGATTTTGATTCAAGCAAACAAACAAAAAAGAATATCCTTCATTACAAAGTAGCTGTAAGAAAGTCAGAAAAAGCTGATTTTTGGGGGGGCCACTTTGTGGTTTAAAAACGCTAGGTAGCAAATCCTGTCCCCCAGAGTCTCTCTTTCTGGATTTTCTGTTGGTAGTGCTGGGACGCCGATGTTAGCGCGATTAGGAAACTGCTTAATCTGCCTGCTCCGTCCCCCAGAAGTGTCAAAAGCATCATTAGTTTACAAATGTGGAAACTGAGGCCCAGAGAGTGTGAGCCCCAGTGAAGGCCTTCCTGCTCTAAGGCTTTGCCCATTTTATCAGCTCACCAGGTGCAGATGGAGACAGGCGTGTGGGGGATGAGGAAGGAGGAGGGAAAGGGGAAGGATGGGGACGAGGGAAAGGAATGGAAGAGGAGGTCTAGGAGGG
>PVIJ01007457.1:0-82377 GCA_004024925.1 Scalopus aquaticus | reverse complement strand
GTTGTTTCTTGTTTCTTGATGTGAGCCTGTATTGCTATGTATTTCCCTCTTAATACTGCTTTTGCTGTGTCCCAAACATTCTGGAAGGTTGTGTCTTCTTTGTCATTCATTTCTAGGTATTTTTAAATTTCTTCTTTGATCTCCTCATTAGTCCAGTGGTCTTCGAGCAGTGTGGGTTTCAATCTCCATGATGTAAAAGTGTTCCTTTTTTTCTTTTCATGGTTTATTTCTAGTTTGATGGCTTTATGATCAGAGAAGATAGTAGGTATGATTTTGATCTTTGTGTATCTGTTGAGGTTTGTTCTGTGACCTAGTATGTGATCAATCGTGGAGTATGATCCATGTGCACTTGAGAAGAATGTGTATTGAGATTTTTGGGGGTGCAATGCCCTATAGATATCTGTTAAGCCCATGTGGTCTAGGTATTTGTTTAGAGCTTTAATGTCCTTGTTTATTTGTTGCCTCGTTGATCTGTCCATGTGTGATAATGGAGTGTTGAAGTCTCCTACTATATATGTATTTTCTCTAATGTCTGTTTTCAGAGTTGATAATAATTGTCTTATATATTTTGGTGCTCTATCATTAGGGGAGTATATGTTGATGAGGGTTATATCATCTTGCTGAATTTTCCCCTTTATCAAGATGTAGTGACCATGTATGTCTCTTTTTATCTTTTTTAGTTTGAAGTCTATTTTATCTGATATAAGTATAGCTGTCACTGCCTTCTTTTTAGGTCCATTTGCCTGTAGGATTGTTTTCCAGCCTTTTACTTTCAGTCTGTGTTTATCTTTTGTGGCTAAATGTGTTTCTTGTAGACAGCAGAAGGTTGGGTTCTGTTTTTTGATCCATTTCGCTACTCTGTGCCTTTTTATTGATGAGTTGAGTCTGTTTACATTTAGAGTTAATATTGATAGATTGGCGTCTATGTTGGCCATTTTGTTTGTCTTTTTGTGGTTTTATTCCATGTCTTATTCTAGTCTTTTTCATTCCTTTGTCAGTTTTGGTTTTAGGACTTCTTGTAGTATTGTTTGTAGTGGGGGTTTAGTCATGACGAATTTCTGGAGACTCTGTCTGGGAAGATCCTTATCCTTTCTTCATAGAGGAAAGAGAGCTTTGCGGGATAAAGTATTCTTGGTTGGAATTTATGGTCTTGGAGTTTGTTGAATATGTCTCTCCATCCTCTCCTTGCCCTTAGCGTTTCTTCGGAGAAGTCAGATGTCATCCTGATTGGATTTCCTTTATAAGTTATTTGTTTCCTCCCCCTTGCCATCTTCAATATTTTTTCCTTGTCCTGTATTTGTGTGAGTTTAACTATGATATGTCTAGGGGTAGGTCGTCTGGGATCATGGTGATTTGGAGATCTTCTTGCTTCTTATATGCCGATTTTCATGCTTGGGAAATTTTCTTCTATCACCTCCTTAAATAGTTTCTCTGCTCCTTGGTCTCTCTCCTCTCCTTCTGGAATTCCTATTACTCTTATGTTTCCTTTTTTCATGGTGTCAGATAGATCTTGAATTTTTTTTCATTCTTTTCCCTTTGTGCTTCAATTTCCTTTTCCCTTTTGGTTCTTTTAATATTTGCATCTTCGAGGTCGCTAATGCGGTCTTCCATTTCATCGATTCTGCTTTTATCGCTGTTCCCGGAGATCTTTAGTTCTTCCTTTAAGCTCTTATTCTCCTTCTTTAGGGTCTTGATTTCTTTCTTCAGATCGTTAATTATTTTTTCCATTTCTTTCTTTTCCTTTATCATGGTTTCCTTAATCATGATTCCAAATTCTTTATCTGACGAGAGAGAAGTTCTTCCTTGTCATTGTCGATGGGTTTTGGTGCTTGATTTTCTTTTTGTTCCGTGTCCTTTCCTTGAGGGCTTGCTTGGTTGTTTATTTTTTTCCTTCTCCCTGTTTGTCTTCTGATTTGTTGTAAGTGTTGGGAGATTGTGGCACTGGTGTTGGCCGGCATCTCTTTGGGTTCTCCTTCTTGGATGTCTAGGAGTGGTGATCTAACCGATTCTGGCCCTGTTAACCCAAACCCCTGGTGGTCGTGGTGATTGGTGGTCCTAGAGCTAGCTCCACTCAGTTCCAAGAACCCCAGTACTGGGGTCTGTGGCTGTTTTGCTCTAGATCCTTGTAAGCTAGGGAGGATGAATTTTTAAGATTTTTTTCTTTTAGTGGTTCCTGTTGAGATGGTAGTTGTAGGTTTAGTTTAGGAGGTCTTCTGTAGTCTTGCCCCTGAGGTCTTGGGTTGTTTGGGTGGCCCCACTGCTGGAATTTTGTCCCCTTTCAGGTGTCAGATGCTGCTGCCTTCAGGTGTATTTCTGTCTCTGTTGCTGCTTATATTCTCGCTATAGATCTTCCTGTTCTTTCTCTCCCACTATTTCCTCCAGAGTTTACTAGAGGCTATCACCGCTTTTAGGGTCATGTCTGGTGGGGAGGAGTCTTCCAAGGCTGGCCCTGCGCCTCTGCACCTCTGATTTCACCCCTATCAGGTTGCCTCCACTTTATGGTGGGGGAGGGGGTGGGAGCAGGTGGCTGTGTGTTGCCTCAGGCAGCCGTAACTTCGGGTCCCTCCAGGAGTCTCCAGCTGTTCCAAGCTCTGCCGTGGATTTGCAGACCCTAGCATCTCTCACATGCGTGGGAGGCTGCGGGAGCATGGTGCACACGGCTGGAGGGCAGCAGCGGTGGCGCGAGCAGCTGGAGGGCAGTGGCGGCACGGGGCACGCGCCTGGAGGTTTGCGGTGGCTCAGCGCGCGCTGCTGGAGGGTGGAAGTGCGTGGAGGTGCCGCGGCTGCCCATGGTGCGTGCCTGGACGGTGGCGGTGGTGGCGCCGGGCGCGCACCTGGAGGGCAGCAGCAGTGGTGTGGGGTGCGCGTGCGGCTGTGTGGCAGGGGCACGGTGGCGCGCGCACGCATGGCTGAAGGTCAGCGGCGGTAGCGAGGGGCGCAGGCCTAGAGGGCAGCAGTGGCTCAGCACGCTCGGCTGGAGGGCGGGGGCGCAGCTGGAGGACGGGGGTGTGGTGGTGCAGGGCGCACACGCCTGGAGGGCTTTGGTGCGCCACAGTGGGGTTGCCCTGACCTGGCTCCCTCTTCTGTGTCAGGCAGAGCAGGAAGTGCCAACCGAGCGCGGCTTTTGTTCCGCACTTCTTCTGTGCCTAGAGGGCAGTTGTGGCAGCCTAGCCCGCAGTCTTTATCTGTGGGTTGTGGAGCTGACCGCCTTCCGCGGTAATTCTCTGGCTCAGAGCGGCGCAGTGGAACTGCCTTGGGAGCTCTCCCTCTCTTGCGCGGGGCGGGACAGAAAGTTCCTACGGCATGCGGCTTTTGTCCTGTGTTTCTCCCGCACCTGTAGCTGGTTTTTTTTTTTTTTTCTCCCCGTGGTTCCTCCAGTGGTTAGGTATTAATAGTGTTACTGAAGGGGTAGGTAGACTACTACCCCGGAGTTCTGTTCCAGAGAGGAGCTAGAGTTCCGGCTCCGTAATGGAGGAGGGGGGAGGGGCCACACCACGGCTGCCTTTGTTTCGTGTCCCACCAACTTCCCCAGTGCCTTCTGCCCTCTCCAGGGCTCTGTTGCTACCTGGAAGGACTGCTAGTATCAGTCTCGAGTTTATCACTCTGCCGTGCCCGGGAAAATGCCTCAGCCCACCTTTCTTTTTCTGGGTTTTCTCAGGTGCCTCTCGTCTTGTTCTCCTGGTCCGGTTTTGTGTGGAGGGGAAGGGAGAGGGGATCTGGTAGTTCTTTCTTCTCCTTAATCAGTCTTTTTAGCTTCTTTCCAAGTCCTACTCACCCGTGAGGGTGTTAGATTTATGTAGCGTTTCTGGATCTTCTCTGGGTTTGGCTGATGTCTCTTTATAAGCGGCTTTTCTTTTGGGAAACTTGATACTAGCGTCCCTTCACTGCCATGTTGATGATGTCACTCTCTCCATTGTCTTGTATGTTATGTTTATTAATTTTTGTTAGAAAGTTCTGGTGATATTATTATAGATTATTTTTGTGGTCCATTGGATGGTCTGTTCTCAAACTTCTGAAGAATCACATTTTTTACTCTTTTCCTCATGTGATACTAAACAGTTTTCTACCTCTTTCTGCAATACCATTGGTCCTGTTGCATATGATAGTTGTTCATGTATCTTTTAGCGCTTGTTAACTTTGTTTTGTGGTAGTTTGGTTGTATGTATCCCTAAATTATATAGAGTTATAAACCAATGTTACCTTAAGGAACAATAACTTCAGTTAAATAGTTGGTAGATTTTAGAAGTTCAAATGAATATTAAAGAGGCAAAGTAAATGAAGATTTAATTTTTATTTGATTTTAGATCCTCCATTATGGTTAAAAAAAACTGCAGGATGTGAATTAATCATAACATTCATTTATAGTTGTCAAAGCTACAGGAGGAAAGATCAAACTTGAAAGAACAGCTTCGTGACTATGAAGATCGAATCAGTGCTATGACTTCTCACTTCAAAAACGTTAAGCAAGAGTTCTCATTTACACAGGTACAATAATGTTGAAATTCATGTTGATCACATCCTACATAGTCATGTAGCATTTCACATTACGTTTACATCTCTGATTTTATTTTAGAGCTATAAAAGGAAACTTAAGAATAAATAAACTATTGTGAATGTAATCTTGAACCTGAAAGTAGGTAGGAAAAAGAACTTGGAACTCACTGCATTCTAGTTTACGCAATAATTAATTTATTGAAAGGAGGAATCATCATTGAAACAGACTAATATAACTTTAGTCAGGAGATTATATGTGAGAGCTATAATGATGGCAGTGAGAAATGATGACTTGAACCAGAAACAGATCTAAGGTAACACATGTTTATTTAATTTTTCACCACAACCCACCTGGCCATTTTGGGTAGAGGCAAACTGTCCATATGCTCCAGTAGAACTGAGGGCATCAGAACATTTTAGTGTAGTTTAAGAATTAAAAAAATGAATGATAGAAAAGCTAATTGCATTTAAGTGACTTTTCGAGATAATTGGGGAAACTATAGTGCATTTAAAAAATAGTAACAGACAATAAAAGTAATACTTCAAATAAGCATCTATTTTATGGATAATCTGTTTATGTGTAGAGCTGTGGTAGGACAAGAACAGGGGCACCCCAGAACCTTAACCTGCCCGTTCTAAATAGATTCTGCTATCTGCCGCATCAAGACAAAACCTATAAGACCTTTAATGGAAAGGAACTTTAATACAATTAGTGTGCAATACAGAAAAGGGGAAGAATAGAGTTTCCAAGCAAGCACACAAATTACCCATCCTCTCGTGGGTAAATGCCCAGCCAAACAGGGTTGGCCCAAAGCATGCCAAAAGCCTGCCACAAGTCTAAAGCACCTTCTGATGGGGACCTGTAAGAAAGGAACAGAAGGGCCAGATAAGCATGGAATGAAAATAGCAAAATCAAAATCAATATAGAAGCTGCCATTGCTAACCTCCCCACAGGTCTTTAACCCACATCTATCTCTACTAGTCCAGAACAAAGAAAAATGCGTAGTTTCTTCACAAGTGTCACTGCTCCATGTGCCTCCTTCAGCTCTCCTCCTGGCTCTCCATCTTTCTTCCTCCTCCTTCCTTCAGTCTCATCTCCATCTTCTTTTCCCTGCTCAGCTCCACCCTTTCGTGGGTGGACTCTCCCATTTTTCTGGGGACCATCCTGTAACAAAACCTGTGTAGATAGGGAAACAGAGGCTCAGAGAAGTTGGTAACTCATCCAATGTCATATAGCCCAAGATCACCCTTCAAACAGTGTGATTCCTGAACTGAGAGTCTAGAGAGAAGAAGCAGGAGGGGAGACTAGAAAAATGGAAGAAAGAAGGATGGAAAGCCAGAAGGAAACCTGAAGGAGGCACATAGAGCAAAGAGACATGTGAAGAAACTGCATTCTTCTTGGTCCTGGACTGGTTGAGATAGATGTGAGTGAGAGACCTGTGGGGAGGTTAGCAATGGCAGTGTCTATCTTGATTTTGATTTTGCTCTTTTCTTTCCAGACTTGTCTGGCTGTTTCTGACCTTTGTCTGTGCGTCCCTAGAAGGTGCTTTAGACTTGTGGCAGGATTTTGGGCCTCCGTGTCCCTGCTTTGGGCAAACCCTGTTTGGGCATTTACCCATGAGGGGATGGGTAATTTGGGTGCTTGATTTAGAAACTATATTCTTCCTCTTTTCTGTATTGCACACTAGTTGCATTACAGTTCCTTTCCATTGACGGTCTTATGCACTAGAGTTTTGTCTTGATGCAGGAGACGGCAGAACCTATTTAGAGCGGGCAGGGTTGGGGATTTTGGGGAGCCCCTCTTCCTATCCTGTAACAGATCCTCATTTCCTGGTGATGCCCTGCGAATGACAAAGCTCAGCAAACTAGCATTGAAGAGTTTACTAACTTCCATCTCAATTTTTCAAAAAAATACATCTACCTTTCAGAGAATAAGTATGTAATTAAAAAAAATGAACAAAGCAATGTTTTTAATACCAACTTTAGATTAAAATAGATTTAGTATTTCCTGGTTTACCCATCTTATGGGAAAGTTACAAATTTAATGAATTTTTAAAAGCAGTACTCAGGATTCTTAGATCCTGATATAACTGAATAACTAATAAATTGTTTGGAATAATATCTTTTCCTCAAGTTATGAAATCACTCAGTTGAACATTTGAGAGACACTCTATAGGTGTATTTCACTGTAGTCAATCCTCAGTTAAATAGGATAATGGAAACAAAAGACAATCCCTTAGCACTAGTAACTTTAAGACTAAAAATATACTGATGGTGAAAATTTTGAAATGATGTAAGAACAGTAGTGAAGAAACCTACTTTATTAAGTAAAAGTTAACATGTTTATATATTCTAGGAAAGTCATGACTGCTTATATATTCTAGGAATATTTACAGCCATCAATATTTACATAATTATTTAAAAATTTTCTCGATTAGAGTATATCATCAATTCATATATAGTATTCCATTTCTCCCAACTATATTTTAATCATTTTCATTCTTATTTTTAGATAAGTAATGGATTATAGCATTTAAGTCTCACCATATAAACTTAGGCTTTAAATAATTTCCCTAGACTAACATAATATCTGAATACGGATGATAATAGTAATATTTATTCCTAGCATAGTTATGGCTTTCATATATATATATATATATATATATATATATATATATATATATATATATATAAAACTCATATATAACTTTCTTATAACTAGTAAGCAACACCCACTACACGGAATCAGAGCCAAATGTGGAGTAGTGGAATGAATAGCATTTAAGCATTTTGTGGAAACTTTTTTTTTAGTCTAATGAATTATTGTAAATATTTTATAATATTAAAATTTAAAAACTTTTTCTTTCTTGTCTGTTACTCTAGTCTCTTTGCAAAGCCAGGGAAAATGAGATTGAAAGCGAAGAACATTTTAAGATTATTGCTGAAAGAGAACTGGGACGAGTGAAGGATGAAATCCAACGATTGGAAAATGAGATGTCTTCAATACAGGAAAAGAAAAGTGATAAGGAAGTATGTTGGCTTAAGTAAATTGAGGCAAGCAAAAATTCGTGAGTTGATTAAAGAATCAGAGGATTCCAAGGAACTATCTGCAGAAAACTGTCCAAATTCTGAACCTCACAATGAAATTTTATATAGTCAGCAAGAAAAACATTTTTAAAGATTTTTACAGACAATCTGGGTCCGTGCCTGTTTAATATGTTTATTTGAGGTAGTCTGTGCCTTGAGGAAAGTAAGGAGGGTTGTTACAATTTATTCTATTTAGAACCTTATCTTCTGGAAAATGGGAGTTTTAGCCATACCGTAAACCTTGAAATCAGTCTTTCTGTGAAATTACTGATTTGCTTGATGATAACTGGCTGTTGACACGGCTATAACAAGGCCATTACAGCTGTGTCTTGGTTTTTTGATTTGCATACCTTAGTTGAGATTAGAGAGAGAGGAGCAACTTTTTAATTGTTGATTTTATTTTACAAGTTTGTGTTGAAATATTACATAAAATTTTGTGCTATTTGTCCTCTTCCCCTCACCAAACATGCATTGATATATATATATTCTGTGTAAGAAAGCATTTATTGGCTTCCTGACATTTATGTTCATTGTTTTCTGGGCAATAAAGGAACCTTGGAGCTGTGATTTTAATGAAACAATGACTGTTATTTTATTTTTTTAGTTTTCATTTACCAAATATTTACTGTGCTATCTGTTATGGAATACTAGGAAAATTTATCCTAAAGTGCTATAGTTTAAAAATCATATTAAAAAAAATCACCGTAATTTTGAATTTCATTAAAAATTTTTAGCTTTTATAGGTACTTTGATGATAGACATGGTGTGGTAACATACATTAGGAGACGTATGGACTTATCTTCTTAAAACATACACAGTGTTGTATGTTACCTCAATAAAATAAATAATTAAAATTTTTAAAATTAACTTTCATTAATTTATAAGCTCTTGATTCTAACATTAGATTACTGTGGCCTATTTTTCTCTTTTACTTAGTTTTTTGTTACCTGTTTTGGGAGCTCTTTCCAAATTATGATTCTTTTCTCTACATGTTAATATATTAGACACATGGAAATGCATATATGTATGTATTTTTGTACATGGACATATACATATATAATTTATTATATTCATTTGTATTTGCATTGGTCTATTCTCTTTATGAATCCAGATTTGTTAAATGAATACATTTACAGAAATATTTTTTATTATCTCCGTGACTATTTCAATTAGAAGTGCTTCTAAAATTTCTGAAGAAGTTTCTTAAATGCAGCAATGTGATTGGAAATGGTGCTGAAGGGGAGTTGTCGTGGTCTTGAATTAGCATATGAAGCACATCATTTTTCCTAAGATTGTGCATATACTTGGGATGATTTTGATGGAATAACTAATGAGATTGCCCAAGGGGAGGGCAGAGCTGGTTGGCACCATAGCAACTCAGTCCTAATGTTTGTTCTCCCTGGCTCCAAACTGCTACGTAGGCTGATAAAACTGCACCTTGGGAGCACTTGCTCAAAGTACCCTAAGCGGGTACAGAGAGAACAGTTTTTGTACCCCGCAGTGTTCTTACCAATGACTTTGCCACCTGGGGACCTCTCCAGGTGTCCTTTTATTCTGTCTTGAAGTAAACTTTGCTTTTGCTCCTGCTAAGGATGTGGCTATGAATTTTTTTCACACCATAGTCAAGAAATAAGGAAATCCCAAATTCAGGAACTCCAGAACCCATCAACAATGTGGTCTGTCATTATGTATGGTGGGCAGGGACAAGATTTCTTTTCACTTTTCAGTATAGTATGTAGTATATTACATTTTATTTTTGTTTATATAGTAAATGATGTTTTGTAATCTTCCCTTTATCCTTTCTCTTTGGAAAGTAGAACAGCATATTTAAAAGTACTCAAAAATTGGATGGTTTGAAGTGTCAAATGAACTGGGACCAGCAGGCTCTGGAGGCCTGGTTAGAAGAATCAGTTCATAAAGATAGTGATGCCCTCACTCTTCAGAAGTATGCACGACAAGATGATAATAAAATTAGGGTGAGAAATTATAAACTGTAATGTTAGTTTTTCTCTGAATTTGTATAGTGTGTTTAGCTTTTTACCTAAATTGGACTTAGTAATTATAAAGCAGTAGTTATTAAGCTCTTTTTTTTTTTTTTTTTTTTAGGTCTGGGGCTCATTTTAGAATCTATTAAAGCCAAGTATCCTCTCTCTATAAGTGACTAGAAAACTAGAAACCTGCACTGTATTCAGACTAACAAAATTTTGTTGAAAATATTACAGATCCTCAGAAGCCTTTGGTCATGTAGAAATCAGTGGGTTCCAGGTTAAGAATTCTGATTGAGCGTGTTGCTTAAAAAAAAAAAAAAAAGCAAGCATATTTATTTAAACTGTAGTGATACCAGAAAGGAAAGTTTTGCACTAGAACTATATATAAGTATTAACTTTTTTTTGCATCTAAACAATAGTGTGAATAATACCTGTAGTTTTTGCTGAATTGAGACTATAATGTTATTAATTACTTAATATATTATAACCATTACTTAAAATCTACTTGTAATCAAATCTAGTAATATTTTAGTATTATAAAATTCTTGTAGATTTAATACCAAATGCATTGTTTTAAATGATTTAAAATGGCAACTTATTTCTCTTTTTTTCTAACTTTGAAAATTACTGAAAGTCTTTTAAAAAACAATTGAGTTTTCATTGCCATTACATATTAGATTAGCCTTTTGGGGTTAAAGATATGGTATGTACAGATTATTTTATAGTTGATTTATATATCAAGTAAATGTATACCTATAATATAATAATATGTAATGTGAGATATGCTAACAGCTTTTAAATTAATAATAATTATAAATATTTTTGCATGTAATTATATTACAGGCACTAACCCTACAATTAGAAAAACTGACATTGGAATGTAATCAGAGAAGAAAGGTACTTGATAACGAACTTACAGAGACTTTAAGTGCACAGGTTGGTTTAGTGAAGATTTTTTTTTCCCTTAACTGTCAAGCTGATATTTGCAAATGCGCTTAAATTCACAGAAATGTTATTTGCTTTCTGTTTGACAGTTAGAATTGGATAAAGCAGCACAAGATTTCCGTAAGATTCATAAAGAAAGACAAGAACTCATTAAACAGTGGGAGAACACAATAGAACAGATGCAGAAGAGAGATAAAGACATAGATAACTGTGCCTTGGTAAAGATGTCTATTTTTCACAATGTTCAGCTGTATTTACCTGTTTTGTACTTAACACATTCATTTCAAATGTAAATCACATTGTTATTTGAAAGTCACTTTTGTTGCATTCAGTATTTTTGGTAAATGTTTTTCAGTGCTAACTTTATATCCATTTAAAAGTAGATTTCATGAAGATTATTTATGGTATTATAATGCCAAAGACAGGATCCTGCCTTTCTGAAACGTGCAACAAGACAGAGTCAACAGATAATGTTGAAGGAAATTCAATGCCCTGACTTAACATTATTTTTATAGGTGTCTTGGGTTTTTTATAGGTGATTTTTATAGGTGTGATTTTTATAGGTGTCTTGTGCTATTTGGTAGGAATCACAGATGTAGGGAAGTAAATCTTATTCAGTGAAGGAGAAGGAAAGAAAACTAGAGTGTAATAAAGTTTTACCTTTGAGCTGAGGCACCAGTAGTGGGGTAGAAGTTGGGAAGGGGAGGAACACAGCCGTGATTGGACACAGATCTAGTGCTATTTTTGGCTTCTTTCTAGCAGCAAGGTGGCAGAACTTTTGGGGGAATCCTAAAGCAGAGAAATAATAGTAAAAATGCAAAGATACGGAGAATTGGAAGTAGGAGAGATGAAAAGCTGTATTAAATTCCATTCTGATTCTCTTCCATGGAAAGGTCTTCAGCAAACACTCAATCACTGGGAATTTTAAATTTTTGCAAGTATCCAACATTTTATGAACAAAATGGACTATACCTCTCTAGGAGGGATAAGGGAGAACCAATAATTTTAAATCTTAATTCTGATGTTGGCTTCTTTTTCTTGACTTTTTACTGTTTTCAACTAAAGTCCTGACTGTCTCCTCTGTGTAAATCAAATGTTCCAGGTCCAAGTTGGCAGATCCACAACTGCATTCTAATATAACCCCACAGCTAAATTGACTCAGTTTTCTGATCTGGCAGAACACACAACTAGTGGTTTCTCATTTGCAGGTTGACTTCCCAGGCTCCTACATTGTAAGACTAGAGAGGGTAATAAGAAGTGTTTTCATGGTATGTTTCTAAGTATTTAACAGTTGGCTCTCCGAGAACAAACCAAAGGGAAGAAACATCATGATCTACCACTCTCCCCCACAATTTGTAGCATTTTTGATTTCTTTTTTTTTTTTTTTTAATACAGCTGGGGTACAGGCCAGAGGTGTGGGGCGGCGAGAGGGTTCACCAGAGACAGAGTGGGGAGCAGAACAGGCAGATCAGAAATACACTGCTGAGGGGAGCAGCGGGCGAGGCAGGAGAGGTCTGCTACACCATGTGGGATTCTCCCTGGCCAGGCGTCGAACTCGCATCTCTGCTGCCGACAGCTCCACAGCGCAGCGCTCAACCGCTGCGCCACCAGGGAGGCCCCATTTTTGATTTCTTTGTGAAACTACTTCCTTACAAAAATGACTCAACTGAACACAGACTTGAGAAGAGATGTGTAAGTCAGTTCTGAGGAGCCAGTCAGTGAGAGCTGGTTCACAACACTAAAGGATTTAATGTGAGATTGGATCCCTGTCTCTCTTCCTCCAAAGTAGTTCCCTCACTTCTCTGATTCCGTCTTGGTTTAGGAATCTAGCCGTATAATGTGAATTGACTCTTAAAAGAAGCTTTCATAAGGTTAAAAAAAATTTTATATTTAATATTTAGAAAATATTTAGAAAATATTTAGAAAATTACTTTTCTATTATATATTCTAGTGTCAGAATTTTTGGATATTATTTATAAGTATCACCTTCAGCTTAAATGTGAATAGGTATCACTGTCCAAAAATATGAATGTTGAAGTAGGTATTAAAGCATCTGATTAAGTGGTAGAAAAGTCAGTGTAAGCAGGAAACTCTAAGATAATCATTTGAAATATACAAACTGAGAACATTCTGAGATGTCCTTTGGTTGAATGAAAACAGTAAATAAATAGAAGGCTGCAATTATAGAAAGTTGTTATAGAAAGCATATGGGAATACTAGATAAACACATTTAAAATATTTTTTTTAAAATGCACTGCATCTCAAATTTATATTCATGTAATATTCTATTATGTAACATTAAACACAGAATTTCTCAAACTTAATATATCAGAATATATACCGTCTCCCCAAGCAAATTCCTGGGGTTAGTTGTTTGGTGGGACCCCCATCTTGGAAAACTTGAAAAAAATACATTTTAGGGTAGTTTTTCCTTTCCCCCTCCAATTCAGTCCACATATTGCCGTCAGAGTTATTTGTAAAAATCACCTATGATCTTTTTAAAATCTTTTTTGTTCCACATTGCTTCAGAGTTGGTTCTCTTTAATGTGGTATTTGAATTTGACTCTAAGCTCTACCTTTCCTGTTTCACCCCTTTCGTGGTCCCTACTTAATATTATAACCCCATTCCATTCTCACCTTGTATTTTAACCACATTAGTGTACTTACATATCTCCATTTATTTTTTCAGGCCTGACTCAAGGTCTCTCAGGTAATACCTCCTAGGACTCCTTTGGGTAGATGTCATCATTTCTTTGATCCCAGTACTTTGTGTACATCTCAGTTACTACTTCGTGTGTTCAATTTGTTTTGTATTGCTAAGACCAGCAGAAGTCTTGAGTGAAGAAGGCATTCCTACTGAAATCCATAACTAAAATATGGTTTTCAAAAGATGAAAATAATTGGTAAAATATTTGGAAAACTACATTGAAATCCAACTTTGTATTTGAAAAATATTTGTTTTTGTTCAAATAGCATCTGTTTATAAAACACTGAATTTTTTCATCTCTTTAACGAAGTACAGATATATGAAAGAAAATATAGACCTTTAAAAATATGAACTTATAGATATTTGTGTGTACAATACCAGTATTTTGTTTTTATTCATATAAAAAAAGGGTCTCCTTAAAAATATTCTCATAAGAAATTTTGGTAAAAGAAATACTGAATATGATAGAAAAATAATAATTAAATTCCTGTTAGATTTAGTTTTGTCATATTAAATATATTTAATGTATTCTTTTAATCCCAGGCGTTAGCAAGGATAAAGCAGGAAACAAGAGAAAAGGAAACTTTGGTTAAGGAAAAGATCAAGTTTTTGGAAAGTGAGATTGGAAATAACACAGAGTTTGAGAAAAAAATTTCTATTGCTGATCGTAAAGTTTTAAAATGTAGAATGGAGTATCAGCACCAGGAAACTAGTAGAAGTCAGCTGAAGGATGAGGTATGTCAATGAAAAAGACTTGTTTATATGTGTACTACAAATAAAAATAAGCACAATTGTTAAGCTGAAGTGTCTTTCCAGTGCTATATGTGCATCGTCATTTTAAATTTCAAATCCTTGTTAAGGATATTTCTATGGTAAAATACCGATATGGTAAAATTCCTTGACAGATACTGAGAACAAAGCTGCTTTTTTTTTTTTTCTTTTGTAGGCATACGTGCCAACTAGATTATTCCAAAGGGGAAACTTAGTGAGCCCTTTGTTAACAGTAAAGGGCTTAATTTTTTTTTTTTATGATTTGTGCTTAATTTAGCCATATCATCTGAAATTATCCTTGTTTAGGAGGGAAATTGGAATATTGTAGAAACTTCTTTTTCATTTATACATGTTATACATTTTATTTCTAATAATTTTAAAATATTTTTAAGTTTTAAAAAAAATTAAAGTTTAAAGCAATTTCAGAAAATGAATACAGGAATTCATTCATTCATCCATAGTTTATTGATTTGTAATTCACATACCATAATTAACCCTTGTACACTTTTAGGTTATACAAGTCACTGTTTATTATATTTACAGACTTGTATAACCATTACCACTATCTAATTTTACAGCATTTTTGTCACTCCAGAAGGAAGTCTTACACACATTATTAATCACTCTTTTTACCCCCTTCCTACCAACCTCTGGAAACTGCTAATTTCTGTACCTATCAATTTGCCTATGTTGGAAATTTCATACGAATGAAATCATGTAATATGGGATATTTTATGTCTGGATTCTTTTACTTGCACATTTTCAAGGTTCATCCATATTGTAGAATGTGTCATTATTTCTCCCCAAATATTTTTCTCCAAAAATTTTAAATGTAAAATACACATAACATGCAATTTACTATCTTAGCCATTTCAAAGTGTACAATTGAGTGACAGTAATATATTATTAATGTTGTGTGACCACCATCTATCACCATGAATCTTGTAAAACTGAAATCTGTACTCATTAAACGATAATTCTCCATTCTTCCTTCTTCCCAGCCCCTGGTAACCACCATTCAACTTTATCTCTATGATTTTGACTACTACTAAATACCTCATATAATGGGATGATATGGCATTTGTCGTTTTGTGACTGGCACTTAGCATAGTGTCCTCAAGTTTCATACATGTTGTAGCATGTCAAAATTTCCTTCCTTTTTAAGACTGAGTATTATTCCATTGGATGTTTATACCATATTCTGCTGATCCATTCATTTTGGTGGACACTTGGGTTGGTTCCATATTTTAGCTATTGTGAATAATGCTGGTATGAATATGGATGTACAGATATCCTAGAATTGCTTGATCACATGGTAATTCTATTTTTAATTTTTGAGCAATTGCTATACTGCTTTCTGTGTAGGAATTACCATTTTGCATTCCCTTCAACAGTGTGTAATGGTTAAGATTTCTCCACATCTTCACCAGCACTTTTTTCTTTTTGATAGGGGCCATCCTAACAGGTATTAGGTGGTATTTAATTTCCACCATTTTCAATTTTAATTTACATTTCCCCAATGATTAGTGATATATTGAGCATTTTTTCATTCGCTTATTGGCCATTTATAAATCTTATTTGGAGAAATGCTTATTCAAGTTGTTTGCCCAATTCTGAAACATTTTTGTTGTTGTTGTTGAATTTTAGGAGTTATCCATATATTATGGATAATAAACCCTTATCAGATACATGATTTACAAATATCTTCTTTTATCCTATGGATTACATTTTTACTCTGTTGAAGTTACTTTTTTATGCACAAAAGTTTTAAATGTTGATGAAATCCAATTTTTCTATTTTTCTCTTGTTGCTTGTGTCTTTGGTTTCATATCCATGAAATTTTCCAAATCCAATATTGTGCTTTTTCTTTAGTGTGCTTTTAACACTCCAGTATTAGATGTCATTTAAAATTTAACATTATACCAAAAAGAAAAACTGTTAATATGTACTATAGAAACATAGTTATTGTGTTCATGTGTGTGATATAGATTGGAAGTTAAAGTGTTCAAAACAGACCTTTTCATAAGTCAAAGTGTTTTAAATGATAGTAAATATATGATTTTATGTTTTTTGACTAATAGCTGGATTCCTTAAAAGCCACTGTGAATAGAAGTTCCAGTGATTTAGAAGCTTTAAGGAAAAATACTTGTAAACTAAAGAAGGATATTCAGGAAGGAACAGCACGGTAAGAAAAAAAAAATATTTAAATAAGTTTAGTCTTTCATTACATCAAGAAAAAAATTACAAGTTTGGTTTTTTGGTTAAATAACTCTAAAATTATAGTCACTAAGTTATTAAACTTAGAAAATTCCTGAGTTTTTCATCACAAAGCAATGTCTCATTAAATATTGGTAATAAACAGATTTTTGGCAAAAGAAACTTTCAAATTACATGAGGAAATCTTAGGATTGCCAACTACTGCTTATTTGTTTGCATTAAACACTTTTTAAACCTATTTTCTGTTTTTTTATTATATGACTTGTCTAGGTTACACAAAATTAAAAATCATAATCAGATGATTAACAAAAAATTAAAGCAGATAACTGAACAAACTATGTCTGTTGAAGAGAAAGCAACCAACTTGGAAGACATGTTAAGAGAGGAGGAAAGAAGTACAAAGGTAAAGTTTGGTTTTAATTTTTACAAAATCACAGCATATTTACCAATAGTGAATTGAACTCTTGAGAGCAGAAGAGTGGAAGATCTTTTAAGACTCTGCTTTCCTGTATCATCACATTTGTGGTTTGTTGTTGTTGTTGTTGCTGTTGTTTTTAGAACTCAGTAATTGTTTTTGAGTTCTTTTCACATTTTTAATCCAGTGGTATATAGTCTAAATAATGGGCTCAGTTCTTCTTACTCTTGCCCCTAGTCTAGTTATATTATTCATTGGAAATATAGTTCTGGCCATTTTGTTTTTATTTGTGTTGCATTTTAAGGGGTTTCTCCTTTCTTGTTAATTTTATTTTTTCTTCTGATTCTATTTATTTTGAACATGTGAAACATTAACATCAAAGTCAGAATTGTACAAAAAAATGTTTTCAGAAAACTCATTATCCAAGATCCCACATTGTTTCTCTCCTTTCTATCTTAGTCCCTCCTACCCCTTGATGGCAATCAAATATTAATCTCTGTTTTTTTCTTGTGTTTCTTTTTGCACAAATAAGCCAATACTAGTATTCTTGTCAGGCAATTTTTAAGAAAGATCTTTAGCCCACTCAAAATTATATATTATATGAAAAATAATGCATTTATAAGATCATATCACATTATAATTCTTGATTTGTAAAAATTTAAGTGTTCTAATCATAGGCTTTCTTTTCTTTCCTGTTGAAATTCATTGGTTGCAAAGGGAAATATGCTTCTCTGGATACAGAACACAAGGGAAATTATTTGAATGTTAATTATTGGTAACTTTCAATATATCTTGGTGTGATAGAGCTAATTGAAACCTAGAATTATAATTAAGAATAAATAACATTAAAAACAAAAGCAGTAAGTATACAACACTCATCATTTCTAAAATATTTTATAAGATTACTTGCATCTTTTGTACCTGTGTACTGAAAATACTACATAATGGTCTGCTACTACATAGCACCTTTTAAGTGGATTTAGTGGATTTAGTGGATTCATATTAGTAGCTTAAAATTAACCACAGTAAAAGTATTCCCATTCTGGAACTCAGACTCTTCCCCCTAACCTCCCATCTACTGGAATGCTGGTAGTTGGACATTGACCTGATCACCACTGATTACTCCCCAGAAGAAGGGAAAAGATTAGATAATGTGGGTTCTTCCCTATAACACCCTCAAGTCTCAAGTAAACTGTGAACTTAATGAACTATGTCTCTGATTTATTTTATTTTCTAAGGGACCAGGTGGAGTGATCACATTGGAGGCTATGGTAACAAGGGATAGAATTAAGAAGACAGATGAAGGTCTACAGGAATTGATAGCTACTATTGTAGTCTACTAAGATAGACTACTAAATGTTGGGGATTTGTTGAAATTGTGGAAAGTACTTTATATTCTCAAGGACTAATTAGGTGTTAATTAACCTCCTAAATTATGTTTGATAAAATATTTCAAGGTATTGTAACTTTATTAATCACTATTATTCTAATCATCAGGAAGTGGAAGTTCAACTGAACATACTGAAAGGTGTGCTGTTTAAGAAAGTTCAGGAATTACAAACTGAGACAATGAAAGAAAAAGCTCTTGTATCCGAAATTGAAGGAACCCGTTCCTCTCTAAAGCACCTCAACAATCAGTTACATAGACTGGATTTTGAAGCCTTGAAGCAGCAAGAAATTATGTACAGTCAGGTAGAAGTTTCTTTTATGAATATCTTCCATATTGAGTCATTATAGTTAGGGTAGACAAGATGCTATGTTTTGTGTGCTTAGCATTCTAAGAAAGACAAAAATTTCTAAGCACTCTTAGAGGGATGGATAGATGCCAAAGAGGGGATACCTTGTTAAATCAGTAGTAGGGTAAAGGAGACTTAAAAGCTATTTTTGTTCTTGATCTAAAGTAAGCAGATAAGAGGATAAACAATTCTAATGAGGGAGAACCCTGCTTTAAAGGAACCTGTGGCAGTTGGGCCTGGAAACAGAAAAACAAAACAAAACAAAAAAAGGAGGGGTATATTTGAAACTTAGGAAAACTGTACATTGATTGTTAGCTATGCAGTCTTCCCCATCCCCATAATCCACTCCAGTTCCAGTCATGTTGTTAAAAATGCAAGATTTCATTTTATTTTAATAGCTGAGTAGTATTCCTTTTGCATATACCTCTTCCTCTTTGCAAATACCTCTTCCTCTTTAGCTAATCACTTGTTGTTGGGCTTATGATAATATTTTAACATCTTCCCTTTCCATCTTAATTTTCCTATTAATATATATTCTTAGTTTCTCCAAATTACAGATGCTAAAATATAATTTTAGAAATATTTACTGAAATTTCATATTTGAGTCTCATAGCCCTTATTTTTTGCATCCCTCAGAAAATAGAGCCTTAAAGATCCATGTCCTAATAAATCCAGTGGTATTTATGGAATCCAGTGGAAATTTCATCTACTACCATACTACCACGTACTCCCATATCATGGTAGTATGATAAATATCTGAAAACATAGCAAAGTTATATTATTACATTATATAATACGTATATTATATTTTCAGGGGTTGACTTCTACGTGACTTTCATGTACTCTGGGTGTTGAATAGTTTCCTGTTTCTCTCCTTAACATAAGAAGGATTTTATCCTATAAATTACTGAAGGATTAAAACGACCTTAGTAAATGATGACACCCAGGCCATAATTAAATTTTTATATGTACTGTGTTTCTATACTTATGGAAATGGTCTTGTTCATTTCTCCATGCTAATTTATTTTTTTAAAAAAATGTAACAGGATTTTTATATTCAACAAGTGGAACGTCGAATGTCACGGTTAAAGGGAGATATTAATTCAGAAGAAAAACAAGCCCTTGAAGCAAAAATTGTTGAATTTAAGAAGACATTGGAAGAGAAAAAATCTACATTTGAACTTTTGGAAGTACAGATCAAGAAGCTTCAGGTAACTTGCCAAAATACTTTATGCTTCAAATACCCTTATCATTAGTTTTACTTTAAGTTAACATGTTCCTAAGACTTTATGTTGGCTGGGATGATTGTCAACCTACTCACATATAAAACAAATGTATGAGCATATTTGTATGTGCAATATGTATATGTATATTTCTATGAAAACGTAGCTTTAGCATTGATTTTGCACTTATTGTAAGTTAAATATATTACATGCTCTTAGTATTTTATTTCAAGAAATCCTTATAAATCTCTTGTGAGGAAGATATTATTACTTCCTTTGCAGGTGAAGTAAGTTGGCCATGATTACACAGCTAGCATATTGATAGCTAGGATTTCACCCCTGTTCCATTTGACTTCAAAATACTCTTAAATAGTATATGATTTTAAAAATTGACAAACTCCAGTTTTCTATTATGTATCTATAATAATGTGATTTTTTTTATCTCTGCTTTTATGATTTATCTATTGTTATTCAGATATTTTCTTAGTTACAATAGTTGAAATCACTCAATTTTGTTAAGGTTCTTCCAGTCTAGGTATATTATTATGTTCATGGTAATATAAAACCTATGTCAGAGGAACCTATGTAATTTAAAACCTGTTAAAGTTTAACTGGAGAGTAAGAGTGAAGGATTGAGAGCAGGGACCTGAATAAGAATTCCAGGAAGAATGGGAGCTCAGAGGCTTGAATGTTAACTCAAAGGACTGAATGTTTTTTAAACAGCTGGAAAGGCTAAGGATGAGTGTCCTCTACTGGTAATAAGAAGAATTGCTCTGAATTCCTTTAAGGAGCTATTTAAAAAAATTATTTAAAACATTTTAAGATGACATAATTTTGGTTTGGAGTAGATTTCAACCTGATGAAATATTTTTAACAATCCCATTGGTTTAGTGAAAAACACATGTTTTAAAATCAGAAAGAACTGGTTTTTGAATGTCAGGGTTATACCACTACTAACATTTTAACTTTCCTGAAACCTACTAGTTTATCAATTAAATGGAACAGATATTTAATATTACCTTAAAGAATTTGAGAGAGTTAGAAGCAATATATATCTTAGCACACTGCTTTTAGCTTTTACTCATTAGATGGTTTGCTCTGATTATATACAGTGTAAATATATTAATGCTCTAGAACAATAGGAGAGTGATTTTTATATCTGAACATGTTTCTTGGACCAGGCATATGAATTGTGTCTCTTTTGCTGTGAGGTGATGGTGTACCCCTTTTAGTTATTATCTTGGAGCTGTGCCCATTATGCCTCTGGCTACTACTTATTTGTGTCTAACTGGTTTTAACAAAGAAATAAATAATAGAAATGCAAGTGAATATTTAAAGATATTAAAGCTAGTTAACCTTATAATGAATCTTTTCAACAGTAGCATCAGATTGTAAAGTGATTATGCATTCCCACTCCATGACACTTCTTCATCTCTTACTCAGCATAACATAAACTAAATACGGTGAAGAATCATCCTACATTTAAATTTTTCTTTCCAAAAATTCATTTTAAGAAATCACATTACTCTTCTGACCTTCTAGCTGCAATCCTCCATCGTCATACTTCAGAGAAATACAGAGAATGAGAAAAGCAGGGAGGTGGGAGTGAGAGAGAGAATGAGAAAGAGAATAACAAAGAGATCTTGGAACTGGAATTAGGTATTTGCTAAGGGGACTAAGAGCACAAATTCATTCTGGTTTCTGAATGGGAAGAGGGCTACAAACTGGTATAAAATAGAAAACTGGTGTCTGGTATGTAAGACCTATTGATACATCCATTGGAATAAGATCTTAGCTAACATTTTTCTCATGTGATTATATAGTAATTTATCATTAATATATTAATATTAACATATAAGCAGTATTAATATTAATAACATCAATATATAATTAATATATTATTAATAATTATTATACATGAAATGTCTAGTGTCAAACATTTTTGTACATGCTCTTTGATGGTTTCTTCCTTAATCCTCACAACAACCCAGGGAAGTAGGAATTGTTAATTTAGAAATAAGGAAGAATAGGTTGCTGACTAGGGTCAGATGACAAATATGTAATTAATGACATCTGATTTCAGAGTTTGTATTGTTAATCAAGACCCTATACGTTCTCAGACTGTTAATGTTTTAACCTTCCTGGGACTTAAGTTGACCCAGTGAACTCCAGAAGGTGAACTATGTATTGAATAAAAGCCTGGGTTCCCTCCTTCTTTTTCTCCCCATAGGTAGGTGGTAATCATCTAATGATTCAGGTTGAACTGTAGCCATACATAGTATTTTCTACAATTATTGAACTCAAAATATCTATAGATGCTAACAATGAAAATGTTTTTATGTGACTACCCATATATATGGAGATATTATAGTATGAAAGAGTGAGATTAAAAAATCTATTATAAATATTTAACGGAGTATAAGTTAGTGTAAGATATGTTTAATAGTGTATATCATTTACAATATTGTTTTTTAAAATACATATTTATGGACCTTTTTTCTCTTTACAGAATGATCTTTACTTTATCAAGAAGTCAAATGGTAAAAATTGTGATGAAAAACAGTCACTCATGACCAAAATAAATGAACTAAACCTTTTCAATGACAGATCAGAGAAAGAACTTAAGAAAGCTAAAACTTTTAAACAGGTGCAATAAAATCACTATGTGTATAATATCAAAAACTACATATTTTCATGCTAATTGTAGGAAATTTAAATTTCAAAGAAAATAAGTTACTGTAATCATATACCAGATGTGTTAATAATGTATATTATTTCCTTCTAGTCTTTCAAAGAAAATTGACTTTATATATTGCATTTACAATTTTTTTAGCATATTATCCATGTTTCCAAAATACTACATATTCTTTAAAAAATACTTTTAAAGGCTTCCTACAGTCCATTTCATGAAATTACCATAATCTATTTACCTGTCTCCTATTTTGGGGATATGTCTATTTCTAATATTTGGACATTCTAAGTAGTACTATTATGTACTGTACACATGTCTTTGGTGCAACAAAATGAATATTTTTGTTGTCTTGAAAGTATTTTTAAGCTTAAATGTCCTCTAGAGGGTTAGTTAATACGTCTACCAGCAGTTTGTAAACATATTTTACCACCAGTAAAGCTGGATAATATTTATAAAATTGTTGTGAATTTGATAAGCAAATATAGTATCTCATTGTTTTAGTCTGCAGTTTAAAAATAGTTGAAATTTTAAAACATTTTTAAGCAGAAAATTTTTGACATTTATGTTTACGTAAAAATGTTTTGAAGTTTTTTCTATTATGTGATGTTATTTGGCCAATGGTGAAGAAAGAAAATATATTTTCAAGTTTGATTTTTTGGTAACAATGGTTTCAATATTTGACAATTTTTATGTTGATAGGATTTGATGATAGAAGACAATCTTTTAAAACTTGAAGTTAAACGTACTCGAGAAATGCTTCACAGTAAGGCAGAAGAAGTTCTTTCTCTGGAAAAAAGAAAACAGCAATTAAACACAGCTATGAAAGAGCGAACTGAAGAAATTAAGGTTCACAAAGCAATGCTTGCATCACAAATAAGATATGTTGATCAAGAACGGCAAAACATAAGGTAATTATTAGAATTTTGAAATACTGCTAAAGAATTTTGAAAACATGAGGATGGTGTCAAAATGGACTGTTCCCTCCACCACTTTGAATGTTCATCTTTTTATTTGTCTGAAAAAGCATTTAATATACTGTATAGGGCATATTTTAGCCATAAGTCTATGCTTTTTCCTTTCTCTTTTTGGCTAACTCCTCATTCTGTATATTCTGACATTTACATTAGAATCATCAATCTCCTTAGAGTTTATTTTTGTGTATGATTGTGGCAAGGGTCCATTAGGGAAAGGATACCCAATAACTGCATATATGGAAACGAGTTTTCCTAGAGGTCTTGAATATCTTGTGTAATTTTTATTAGTGCCTACTATGTTCAGTATGATGGTTAAAGTGGACATCCTTGTCTTGTACTAGATCTTAAGGAAAAGTGCTGGTCTCCAATGTCCAAGAGGTGTTACAGTTTCACCCCAAGTCATGGGGGCCTCTGGGTTTAGTACCCTTCTGGATAACTTTTAGATTATCCTCTCAAGAACACATTAGGTAATATCCTTTGATGCCATTTTGGTCTGGTCCATACCATATCACCTTAATACTTAATCTTCTAGGGTACTTAGGTTGTTTCATAATGTGGCTATAGTAGATAGTGCTGCAATGAATATATATGAATATTATATATAATGTTCTCTCACACACACATACACACACCATTTTTTTGTCTTACTTTGTTGCCCTTGTTATCTAGTCACCAGTTCAGTGTTGAATAGCAATGGTGATTTCAGGTGCCTGCACTTGTGCCTGACATCAGAGGGAAAGTTTTCATTGTTTTATCATAAAGTATGAGGTTTATGTGGCATTTTTTGCTATATTCTTGATACTACTTAAGAGAGTTCCCATCCCTTCATCTTTGCTAAGGGGTTTTTTAGTTAAATCAGAATTGGGATGTTGACTTTTATTATATGCTCTTTCTGCATTCATTGATGTGCTATAGCTCTTTCAATCTATTAATATAAAAAATACATCGATGTTTCAAAGTTAAAACAACCTATGTCCCTGGAATAAACACGACCTCTCTATCTTATTATATTTGTATATATCTAGATTTTGGCAATATTTTTATACAGTTTTTTCATCTATGCTTATAATTCTCATTTCTCTGTTGCCCTTACCAGTTTATCATGTTATTATGGTTATGCCTGTTTTCCTAAAATAATTTTTGTGTTTTATCTTTTTCTATTTCTCTTTAGTAAGGTAACATTCGCTTATAACAGTGTACATGATTTAGAGGCGTATGTTCGGATCTCCTCAGATGTGTGTTTTTTATTTTTCTATTATCTGGAAAGTTTTGTAAATAAGTAGAATTTTATCTTTCTTGAATGTTCAAAGACCTTTGTTGTAAACACCATTGGAGAGCTGGAGTTTATTGAGAAGGAGTTTTCATGGGTTGGTTTGTTTTATTTATTGGCTATAAAACAATGCAGATTTTGTATGTCTTTTTTGAGTGAGTTGTTCCTCTAGGAAAAATTTCCCACCTCATTTGCATTTTCAAAGTTATTGCCATAAAATTGTTCACAACATCATTTTATTATTTATTTAATAATTTCAGTGTTTGTAGTTTTCATTTCCTGATGTTCATTATTTGTGACTTCTCTTTTTTGGGTGGGATAAGACTTGCCAGTATTTAATAAATTTTATTATTCTTTCAAAATAATAAATGTTTTCTGATTTTTTCCATTGTGAATTTATTATTTTATTATTGCCGCTCTTTTTACTATTTTATTCTTCATTTTTGTGAGAATATTTTAGAAATAAGTGCTTAGCTAATTAACATTCATTTCTGCAGGCTAAACAATTTAAACAATTCCTCTAAATATTACTGTAGCTGTATCACACACAGAATTTTCTATAAGACCTAGGTAGTAAATACTATAAGGCCCAGGCCAGATGGTCTACTGTTACAGCATCTCAAACTCTGAGATTGTAGAGTGAGTAACAGTGCAAACACTATACAAATAAATGAGTGTGCCTGTGTTCCAATAAAACTTTGACCCTGAAATTTGAATTTCATAGACATTTTCATTTTCATGCAATATAGTTCAGTTTTGATCTTTTCCAACCATTTTACATTTAAACATGTATAAGCTATATTTTTCCTTGTGAACTGTACAAAGACAAGCATCAGAATAGCTGGGACCTTGACTTTTTTTTGCTGAATAGTGTGTTTCAAGGTAAACATTTATTCCAATTAGTTTATATATTTACCTATTGATGACCATTTTGCATTGTTTCCAGTTTTTGGTTGTTACAGATAAAGCTGCTATGAACATGTGTTTGTGGTATGCATGCTTTCTTTTCTCTTGGATCAATACCTCGAACTAGAACAGCTGGGTCATAGAGTAGGTATTTTGTCTTTCATTGGTTTCAATAATTTTGTTTTTACTTTCTTTCCTCTTTGGAGAATATCTATTCTAATTTTATTTATTTTGTTGGTTTAATAATATTTTGAACCCTATTTTCTTGGATTCCCATTACACTCCACAAACATACACTCTGGAGTATGTTTTCCAAGAACTGGTGTTTTCTGAAATGAGTCCTTGTATGTTTAAAATATATTTATTCTACCCCATATTTAAATTACACTTTGAGTTTGAAAGCACTGTTTTATATTTTTCTAGATTTTAGCTTTGTTTATGAGATGTCTGATTCTAGGCTAATACATTTTATTTTGAAGGATATTTGATTTTGTCTTCTTTCTGGAAACCTTGGAACAGTTTCTTTATCCTTGGTGTTTTAGAATTTATGTGTCTAGATGTTTTGTCTTTTTTCATTTTCCTTGTTTGACTCTTGGTGTGCTTTTTCAATGATTTCATTGTAGTCCAGAGAAGTATTTTTATGTCACTTCTTTTGTCTCACACCATTCTTTCCATTCTTCTCATTTGTTGCTCATTTTTGGTGGAAGTTGACCCTCTTAGATCTGTCTTCCAGATTTCTTTATTTTTCTCTCACTTTAAATTTTCTATTATTTTTATTCCAGGTAATCTCATCCTCTTTCCTCATTCCCCTTTCTTTTGTGTCTTCTTTGTTCCTTGCCTCTTTTCTCATCTTGATCTTACTGATTCAATCTTTCTTCTTTGCTACTATTGATGTTAAATTGAAAAGGAAAATACATTTGCAAGCATTTTTGTTCCTTTATTGCTGCTTTTCATAACAGCTATTTGGGTATTTTTTTTAAAAGATTTATTTATGCATACAAGCTGGGGTGCAGGCCAGAAGTGTGGGGCAGTGAGAGGGTTCACCAGAGACAGAATGGGGAGCAGAACAGGCAGATAAACCGAAATCACACTGCTGAGGGGAGCAGCGGGCGAGGCAGTAGTCTGCTGTGCCTTGTGGGAAGCTCCCTGGCCAGCCGGCCTGCCGGCATGGAACTTGGAACTTGCAGCCACCAACAGCTTCTCAGCGCTGAGCTTAAAGCTTAACCCGTTGCACCACCAGGGAGGCCCCCATTTGGGTATTTTGTAATGCAATGGCCTCTCATCTTTCAGAGGATACACATTAGAACACTTTGAAAGTTCTCATCTATCCCATGTATTGTCTTTGATTTTCCTATGGCCTGTTATGTTGGCTCTTTTCATTCATACTGTTAGCTTTCAATAAATGACTAATAGTTCTTGCCTTTTTGTTACGTTTACTAACAAATAGTAGAGATATAATGACAATTAGTAGAACTACTTGTAATTACATCTCTTTCTCAACAGGTCTCTCCCCTAAATGGAAAGGCTGATTGTAGACTCTGGGCTAGTCTGTCCCTTAAGGAGCATAAGGTTTTTGTCCTTTAAGAGTTTATTTTGGGCATTGAAGACTTTCTTCCTAGGTGGAACTGCCTTTCTTTTTCACTGGTCTCCTCTACTGTGGCTCATATTTTACATTTTTCTGCAGTTCCAACATACAATACTAGAACGCTGGTGATATGGGGAGCTATTTGTAGCTCCCCAAGTTTATACACACACATAAATCCTGCCAGCATTTCTGTATACTTTGAGGGGCTGAGGAATGAGGCCTGGATGTTTTATAGGCAATCCTTTTATTAAACATCTCGGTAATAAACTTAGAGGCTCCTCTTGTTCTTTTTCTTATTCCTGTGTGGGTTTTCTGGCTATTTCTTTCGTTGAAAAAAGGCTCTTATTTCTGCCCTACATCAATCTTATCCCTTGTTTTTCTTGTATTCATGAAAAATCTTTCTTATTCCCAGAGCTTTTTTTTTCTTGTAATATTTTCCATTTTAGGAAGTAGAGATACACACTTGTGTTCAGTCCACTATCTTAAACTAAAAGTCCAAAAGGACTTCACGTAAAGGATGAGTAAATATTTTCTGAAAAATGAACTATAATACTTAGAAATAAGCAAAGCTGTAAGTTTTGACACTTAGTATATTTTACCAATTTTCTCTAGGAGTAGAAAAACTGGCAGGTTGATTTTTTTCATGATTGGGTGGTTATTTTCATGAGGTTGTAGCAAGCAATTGAGCTACCTTTTTGGGTGCCATTATTATTAAAATTATTGTATTAGCATGATTAAAAGTTCAAAATCGTTTCTAAAATATAAATCTACTGAATGGACTAAAAGGAAAAAAGTAACCAGCAGATTTAAAATCCTAAACCTTGGGAGACAATTCTCCTTGGGTTTCTTGTATTTGTGATGCCTTACAAAGGAAAGGCATTAACTGTTCTGCTCTGAACTCTCTAAAATATATCTTTTTTTTGGGTAAAGAACATATAACAGTAAAATTTCCATTTTAACCATGTTTGTGTGTACAGTTCAGTAGTGTTAAGTATATTCACATTGTGCTACGGATCTTCAGAACCTTTTCATCTTATAAAACTAAAACTTTGAAAACAGAAACTCACCATTCCCCCTCACCCTTGCTCTTGATAACCATCATTTGACTTTGTTTCTATTAATTTGACTACTTTAGATACTTCATAAGTGGAATCATATGGTCTTTTTGTGACTGACTTATTTCACTTAGCATAATGTCACAGTTTCTCCATGTTGTGAAAGAATCTTTTTAAGACTGAGTAATAGTTCACTAAATGTATATACCACATTTGTTTATCTATTCATCTGTCACTGGACATTTTAGTTGCTTCTACCTCTTGGTTATATACCCAGAGGTGACACTACTATAGCATATGGTAGTTGTATTGTTAGATTTTTGAGAAACTGCCATACTGTTTTCCACAATGGTTACTTTACAGTTCCAAAAACAGTGCAGAAAGGTTTCAGTTTCTCCACATTCTTACCAAATCTTGTTATATACATTTTAGTAGTTGCCTTTGCAATGACTATAAGGGGGTCATCTTGTTTTCATTTACATTTAATTATGTTTTGAAAGATGTTTGGATTATAAGAACACTATGGTCCTATAAGTTTGTTTTTCAGTTTTTATTTCTTTTTGTATTAGTGCTGAGTTTCATGAGCGACTAAGTAAAATTGATAAGCTGAAGAACAGATATGAAATTCTTACTGTTGTTATGATGCCTCCTGAAGGAGAAGAGGAGAAAACACAGGCCTATTATGTAATAAAGGTAATTATAATTGAGTTATGGTTCTGATGGAAAGTGGTATCCTTTCTTAACAGCTAAAATGGCTTTTTTTTTTGTTTTTTTGACCATAACATTTCACGTTTCATAGCACTACTGCACTTAATTAGGGCCATAAAACATTTTTTGCTAGATGGAGTTACTGAAGCACTATTAGTTTTATATACCTCTAGTCCATGACGTTCCCAAAACCCACTGATTTGCTCCAAAACCTCTCCTCTTTTGAGGTTCATGTCGTTCTGCGGGGCCAGCTGTTTTTTTCCTTTTCTATCATTTCTATCATATTGTTTTCCCTCATTTATTTGTGTTTCATCATCTTTTACCCTAAGACCTATTATCACTGTGGGTGTCCTTGGCATGCATGTGCCAACCTGTTCACCTCAGACACAAAGCTTTACTTCATTAGTCATCTGAACCTACGTCCACACCTTAGACATTATCATCACCTGGAGCTACACCTGAAAGCTATTCCACTTGCAGTCCTGGTGTGACAGATGTGCAGAAAGACTGTTTCTTTGCCTTCATATTAGATGGAAGACAGATAAGGCAAATCAACTCTGTTGTTTCTAATGTTTGAGAGCTGCTTGCCATGTCATGGTTCTTTACCTAGTAACCCATAAAGGGAAAGTCAGAAGTGATCAGGAATAAGATGCAATTCTCGTCCTACTGCTATATTTTTTATAGGTAACACTCTGAACAGGTGGTATCTCCAATACAGACAGGTCTAGAAAATTTAAACCCTGTAACAGTGAAGGAATGGAAGTTACATTACTTTTCTAGCATCATGCATGAATAGGAGGACTGAAACATCTCAATTCACACCTTCAGTGGATGGCAGATGTTCCCTCCCTCTTTTACTTAATCTTCCAAGTTTCCTTCTGTAGCTACTCTTCAAGTCTGGCCTTAACATATATACTAAGGGTACTATGCCTGCCACTTGTCTCAGAAAATTCCACCTAACCTATATGAGAAATGAGTACCAGCTCTCAAATCTTTCTTATAACCCATCAATCTACTGTAACTCAGGCTTCTGACCAATATTAACAGAACTTTCCTCCTGTTAGGTTTTTGAAATATCCCGAGTGAAGGGTTCTCACAGTTCTGGAGGCTGGAGATAAAGATGTTGGCAGGGTTGATTCCTTCTGGGGCCTGTAAGGATTAATCTGTTCTATCCCTCTCCCTATATTTTGATGTTACTGTCAATTTTTTTAGTTCCTTGGCTTAGGGAAGCATCATCATTAATGTTTGCCTCCATCTTTACATGACATTCTCCCTATCTCTCTTCACTCTTTCCTCTGTGAATATCTGTATGTGTTCACATATCCCTTTTATAAAGCCCCAGTTAAGCTGGATGAGGGTCTATCCTAACAACCTCATTGTAACTTGATTACATCTGCAATGACCCTATTTCCAAACAAGATCATGTTGTGAAATACTGGAGTTTAGAGCTTCAACAAGCTTTTTAGCAATAATTTAATCCATATTCCTCATTTTGCCCATGTAATTAGTCTATTCTTTGTGGGGCGTACATGGTTTTGTTTTTCCTTTAACCCACCCTACTATCTTCTAATATCGGACTCTTAAGAGTTAGACTAAAAAATACAATCAGTTACCAATAGAGAACTGCTCTTTCATGTCTTATTTCCAAGCTTCTCTTATTCTTTATAAGAAGACAATCCAATTCTGACCAAAATTTAAACTACACCATGAAATTACTAAGAAATGTTATAAAACATTGGACAGAAAGGCATAAATAAAATTAAAAAAAGATTTCTTCCAAATAGTACCTTTTCTGATCTAGAAGGTAGACATATAAGCTTTGATTTAGAGGCAAATGGGATTGAAGTTTTAAAAATTTAAGGTACATGTGGAATTAGATCAGGAATTTGTATAAGACAAACATATTCAATCTTTTCATTTGGCAAAGAAACAACTCAGATAAGTGAATTATTTAATGTTATTCAATTCATAAAAAGGAAATCCATAACTAAAATCTGTCTTTGCTTCACTCTATATCTTACTACATTGTATTTTAAATGAAATGGATCTAATTCTAGACTCAAAGTAATTAGGTATAATTTATCCAACAACTTTTTTGCTAAGCTTTATTATGTAGTATATGCTATAAAAGTAAATGTAACATGTCTTGACACCTAATACAACAAATACCCATAAGAAATGTAAAGAACTGAACATTAGCTACAAAACATTTCCAGTGACCACATACTGGTTAAATACATATAACTAGGGTTGAGTAAATTATCAGTTGATTTTGATTAAAAATGGATTTTTGGCACTTTTTAATATAGATGCATGCTATCCCTGTCAACCATGAAGTGGAGTTCTTTGGAATTCTTTGGGAACAACTCTAGCCTTGCTTAATGACAGAATTAAGTTAGAAAAAGTAAGCATGTCTGCTCACTGAGTAATTTTTGGTCGTCAGTAATTTATATTTATACACTTCATTTTTTTTTCCTAGCCGAAATTATTCTTTCTTTAGTTTTTAAACAAATGTTTAAATAATCTTTCTCTAGTTTTTAAAATGTGGTAAAATATAAAAATTCTCATTTTAACAATTTTTAAGTGTACAGTTAAGTGGCATTAATCACATTCACAACCAATCCTACCATCCCTTTCCAAAACTTTTTACATTTTCAAAACTGCAACCCATTAAATAATTCCCCATCTACCCCTGGGACCCATCATCCCATTTCTTGTCTGTGAATCTAACTATTATAGGTACCTCCTATAGTAGAACCAGAGTATTTTTCCTTTTAAAAAATATGGAATGCTTCAAATTTACATGTCATTCCCACACATTTGCCATGTTTTTCTTCTGTTGTTCCACATTTAGTATGTGCTATTGAAGTACTCTTCAAAGTTGCTGAAACCCTATTTTTAACAAACACCACATATAAACGGTACGTGCTAATAAGCACTTTCCTTGGTGTTCTTGCTCTTTTCTTACAAGGTTTAAAATGAGAAAGTGTTCCTCAGCCTCTCTCAGACCAGAAACTTACTTTGTTTTTATTTAATAATTTAATATCTAGTTTGAAACCTCCTTCTAGAGAACCCTATTTCTCTTCTCAGCAAAGTTTATCTTTTTAACTTTTTTTTTCCCCAAAGATTTATTTATACATACAAGCTGGGGTAGAGGCCAGAGGCGTGGGGCGGCGAGAGGGTTCACCAGAGACAGAGCGAGGAGCAGAACAGGCAGATCAGAAATACACTGCTGAGGGGAGCAGCGAGCAAGGCAGGAGAGGTCTGCTGCACCATGTGGGATTCTCCCCGGCTGGGTGTCGAACTCGCATCATGTGCTGCCGACAGCTGCGCAGCCTTAACCGCTGCACCACCAGGGAGGCCCCTATACCTTTTTAACTTTTTGGTCATTTTTGTCAGAGAATTTTACATAAGCTTTGATTAGTTACTACTTCCACCATTATGGTTTTGTATCCGACACGTATTTGAAGGCCTCAAGGATATGATCTTATACTTAAAGTCAAGAGCAAGAAATAAATGCTTGATGTTGCATATAGGTCTCATGACAAATTGGTATTGTGGTGAGTTAACTATTTCCTGCCCTGAAAACAGCCATTCTACCCCATGACATATACTTTTATTCAGTTCATTCTATTCTTTATTTCATAGGCTGCTCAAGAAAAAGAAGAGCTTCAAAGGGAAGGTGACAGTTTGGATGCTAAGATCAATAAAGCTGAAAAAGAAATTTATGCTCTGGAAAACACCTTGCAAGTGCTGAACAGCTGCAACAAAAATTACAAACAATCTTTAAAAAAAGTAACCCCATCTAGTATGTATGAGTTATTAATGTTATTTTTATGAAGTCATAAAATGAAAACCATACAGTTTAACACTGTAAGGCATTGTAAACAAAAATGTGCCATGTTTTGATTGGATCAGAAAAATTAATCACCCCGCCCTCTTTAAAAATAAACTCTAGGTATTATTTACATTAATTCTAGTGGTATAACATATCGCTTCTCTAGGGAATTAATTTCAGCCTGGAGGCAACAGCAGCAGCACACTGGCTACTCTGTTGATAAAACAAGAAAGGCTATTACATGCTCACACTATTAGTCAATAAGTAGATGAAAGAGATAAGGAATTTAATACAGTTAAGTTTTTAAGACTGCTTTCTACACAGGATGTTAAAAATTTAAACCAAAAGCTTTCTAAATTCCAGGTGATGAGTATGAGCTAAAAATCCAACTGGAAGAACAAAAAAGAGCTGCTGATGAAAAATACAGATACAAACAAAGACAAATCAGAGAACTACAGGAAGATATCCAGGTAAATACTAATAAGCCCTTGGTAAAAAGTTAACCATCATTATATCTACCTTGTTATCTTGTACTTCTTTAGAGAAGTAGTCTCATTTAAATAAGAAAATAAATGATCAAAGTATTCAGTTAAAATCTGAGTATTAATAAGCACAGGATAGACACCTGACAATTACTTGTTAATTAGTTGATGAAGCATAGCTAATTATGCTCTTATTTAATGAACTTTTATTTCATTTAATTCCTTGAAGATCACTTTAAGATTGCTCCTTGAAACAAGTTTGAAAAATAACTAGAAAGTAGTTACAGAGCACACCATTGAAAGAAAACAATGTGCTTGGTAAGGAGGATTGTATAAGAATTTATTTTTTGCTAAAACTAAGTGCCATAAAAACTTTCCAGTGGAATTATACAAAGCATAATCTATGAAACGATTATAATTATTTACTAGTAGAATGTCTACATTGACCCTTGAACGAAAGTTTGAAGAGTCCACTTATTCATGGATTGCAGACTTTTAATCCATGGATTTGTCATTTACGGAATTCAACCAACTTTTGTTGGTGGTGGGTTGATAAATGCAGGGAACCCTCAGGTACAAAGAGCAGACTATAAATTATATGCAGATTCTTAATGATCAAGATTGGTGTTCCTAACCCCATGTTGTTCAAGGGTCAACTGTATATATACAGATAAATTAAAATTAAATATTTGAAAAATGGCAAGTTATAGAAATTATTTTTTATTTTAACCTTTAATACTTTATTTTTGCAGAGCATGGAAAATACTTTAGAAGTTATAGAACATTTAACAAATAAGGTCAAAGCCAAGTTATCAGAGAAGCAAGCTTATTCATTTCAACTAAATAAACAAACTGAGGAGCAGAAGCCAAAATTAGAGAGAGTAACTAAACAGGTACTGAGCACTCTTAGAAATTGACCTGTGACATTTGTTTTTTGAGTTGTAAATGGTAAACTCCATTTTTCCATCTATTAAAAATATTAAATTCTGGGAAATAGGTTTAGATAATTAATAATTAACTATTACTGACCAACAGTGTGCAAAACTCACCAGTGAAATCCGTTTTTTGAAAGACACAAAAGATGAAACACTAGAAGAAAAAGACATCAGACTTCGTGAAGCAAAACAGTTTCACAAGAACATTGATGAAATGCTAATTGATGTTATACAAGAAAATGCTGAGATCAGTGTTATCCTTCAAACCTACTTTCAGCAGGTATTAACAATACCTTCTAAATCTTCCTAAAACAGTTCATGAAAAAAAAAATTGATGGCATGTCATAAAGTGTAATCTAAAAATAATCTCCTAAAATGCAGTTGTACTAATTATTGCTACTGAATATTCTTTCCAGAATGGTTTAGAACTACCTATACCTAGGACTAAACGTAGTCTTCAGAGTTCTAGATCTCCTTCACAAACTTCACTTGTATCAGCAAGGTAAGTGGAAGGCTAAAAAGCCATCTCCCTTACCCTCACAGCTGTGACCCTAAGTGAGTTCAGTTATTTCCACATTGCCATGGCTGTTGGAGCTGCTGGTATACTCATCCCTTACCTATGTTTCAGTGTGACAGACACAGAGAAAAGCAGAGCAAGACTTTCCTTTGACTTCTGTCCGATGTCACCATTTCCATTATGGCAGAGTACTTTGTGACTAACAGCTATTTCAGTAGAATAAAACCATGGTGGTATTTTTGGAGGTTACATTTAGCGTGGGCAACCCTGAGAAAATGTTTTTTAAACGAAAGGGCAAATTAGATATAGACATACAGAATATGATTTTTATGACCAAAACATTGTAAAAATTTAAATAGCCAGGGTTCAATTTTATGTTGCTTTGATTTGCTAAAAAGGGAATTTATTCATTACTTGTGCACTTTAGTGTTAACTAGAATTCTTGTCATCAGGCATATTTAATCAGCACCCTTGTGCTTTGGTGACAAAAATGATCCTAATTTTAAAATTCAAGACTTCTCATTCAGTAGCCACTCACTTTTTTTTTTTAAACTAATGAAGTAGTCCATGTAGAGCTGTCCCTCAAAGTAACATCCTCAAAATTTAATGCCTAAGTAGAAAAAAGCTTATCTGTGAATATGGCAAGGAGCTATTTGAAATCTCATTTTCCTAAGATATATTTTTAAAACATTTTAAAATTGTATGGTTAAATGACCCCAACATTTTATATTGTCACCAGGCCTCCCACTTTCTCCTCCCCAGGTTAGGTTAACCACTTTTGCAAGCCCCCTACTTCCATGCCCCTTTTTGGGTTACAATAAATACTTACTGATTTTTTCAAGTTTTTAAAACTTAATGATTTCATCTCTGTATTTTTCTCATATAGGAACATATGAGTTGAACTATTCTGTTACTGATTTGAAACTCTATTACTTTCCCTTTTTAAAAACTAATTTCTTGATAAGCTTTTAAGCTTTATTAGCAGAACTATTAGTATGTACTTTGCTTTATTTAGTCACAGAATCATGGCATATTTGTCATCATGGCGGGGGGGGGTCTCTACTAAGACACAAATTTTGAATTAAAATCACAAATAATTCTGGTTTTTCTTCTAGGTCATCTGGGAGTTCCACAAGTACTTCTGCTTCTCAGACTTCTGTTAAAGTATTAGAGCTGAACTTCCCAGAATCTTTTTCACCAGCTGGCAGCAATTCTAGGCCACCTAGTTCTAGCAGTAGCCCCAGTAATGGTAAAAGCAAAAAGGGCAGCAAATAAACATTTAAATTTTTCTTTTGAACAAGTTATTAAAACAAAACCAAAATCTCATAATTGAAATTAGCAAATCCCACCCTGTGCTTTAGGGTGCTGTTTGCAATGACAAGTAATAGAGGATTATTAAAATAGTGTTCAAATAGGGAATGACCAGATAAAAATTTTTATCTAGTGAAAAATATGAAAAATGAGTTAAAAAAGAAACTAAACAATTTGTGTTTGAATAAGCCAAAGAAATGTTTAATTTTCTTAGTTTTTTTTCCTACATTCTTCACATGGAAGAAAAACAGTAGATTTTTACAAGGCTACCTGTTATACAAGCAGAGGAAAAATACCTTTTCACTGTTATACTGATATTTGTTATATTAGAAAATAGTTTGCCAACTATTTTATGCTAGCTATGAAATTATTCACTTGAATCTTTCTGAAAAAAATTTCTAAAGATTCACTACATTATCAAGATTTTGAAACAGCAAAGTTCCTGAAATTAGATTTTATTTATTCAAAGAAACAAATTTCCCAGACTTCTGGGGGGAAAATCTGGTAGTGTAGTTCTTTGGTATAATTTAAAAATATTCAACCAAAAAATACCATTACCTCCTCCCCAACCCCAAAACACAATGATAGGAAAAAGCAGCACTGTGTATCAGAACTGCAGCTTACATTTCTAGGAATTACTTTAATCTTGGAAAAAAAGTAAAACACATTAAAATTTTAATAGACAGCCAAGCATAAAGAATGTATTGAAAAATTTTCTTGATCTAATAAACACTTTAAAGAAAACTGGAAGTGACTTGATTTGCAATAGGAATACTCTAATTTATAGGTAGACAACCAATTTTAGACAGTTCTTTATAACATGTGCCCCCCACTTGGAACTCTTGCAGTAGTATGGGCTGTGATTGTTATAAAGCTACTTTTCAAATAAATGAACCTAGAAATCTGACCGCAGAATTGAGGCTACTAGAAGGGGAAGGTAAGGATATGTATGTTCCAGTGGTGGGTGTGATACAGTGATGTACATCTGAAAAGAACCTAGTCCCCTGAATGTTATTAACCAATGTTGCCTCAAAAAAAAAAAAATTAATCATGGGTCAGTGACTGCACTGGCCTTTACCTCAGTCATCAAAGTAAGGAAAGACTTAGTTTATCCAAACTGCACAATGTTGTTTGGTGGCACTGTCCATTTATGGTGTTCAGTGCCTAAGAGGTGGTGACATGACAGAAAATTCTTTGTATAACAGTCTTCTCCCTAAAAAAATTCACAATTAGATATTATCTCACAGCTTTTAGAAAAATGGCTAGGGCCTCCCTGGTGGCGTAGCGGTTGAGCGCTGCGCTGTGGAGCTGTCGGCAGCACACGATGCAAGTTTGACGCCCAGCCGGGGAGAATCCCGCATGGTGTGGCAGACCTCTCCTTCCTTGCCCGCTGCTCCCCTCAGCAGTGTGTTTCTGATCTGCCTGTTCTGCTCCCCACTCTGTCTCTGGTGAGCCCTCTCGCCACCCCATGCCTCTGGGCTGTACCCCAGCTTGTATGTATAAATAAATAAATCTTAAAAAAAAAAAAAAGAAAAATGGCTAGCTTCAAAAAGAAGTGCAGTAACAAAAACTAGTGAGGATGAGGAGAAAGAGAACCCTTGTATACTGTTGATGGAACTGTAAATTGGAACAATCACTATGGAAAACAGTATGGAGGATCCTCAAAAGTCAAAAAAAAACCCTCATGATCCAGCAATTCCACTTCTGAGGAGACAAACACTGTCAAAAAGCTATCTGCACCCCCATTTTCAGAGAAGCATTATTTACAATAGTAAAGATGTGAAAACAAGGTAAGTGTCCATTTATGAATGACTAGATAAAGAAGCTGTGGGTTATGTATATATGTTTATGTTTGCATAACTACAATGGAACATTATTCAGTCATAAAAATGGAAACCCTGATATTCCAACAACAAATGGCTTTCAGAGCATTATGCTAAGCAAATTAAATTGGACATAGACTAATAAACCATGATCTCATTTACAGTGGAATTTGTGGAATCTAAAACAAAGCAAAAGCAAAGCAAAGCAAAAAACAAATTTAGAGCAAAAGAGTAGAGTGGTTATTAGAGAGAGAAGGTAGAGGAAGGGGAAATTGGAAGAAGGTATTTAAAAAGTAAAAACTACTAATTATATGTAGTAGGAATGCAATGTACAATATGGTAAGTATACTGAACACTGCTCTCCGGTATATTTGAAAGTTAACAGAAAATCTAAGTCTTCATCACGGGAATAAATTTTTTTTTTTTTTTTTTGCATCTACAGGTGAACACTGCAGTGAACACTACAATGAATACTGCAGTGATCATTTCACAATTTCTGTATGTTAAATTATACTGTACCTTAACCTTATCCAGTGCAGTATGTCAGTATCTAAATAAAATTGGAAAAAAAAGAATGATGTTCTAAAACACAACATGCATGTCTCCCCTCATAGAAAATAGGAATGCAGGCCAGCTACTGGCTATTTAAGGTTATGCCCAGTGCTTTACCAACTTGCAATACTTGGACAGTTAATTTTTTTCCTTAGTAGAAAAATCAGACATATGTCTCTTTTGCCACTCATTTTTTTGCTAAAAGACTACTTTTCTATTCTGATTATTCTTGCCCAGAATATTGTTAAGGTTCTTGACAATACTTCAAAGTAAAAAAATTTTTGGAGTTCTACTGCTAGCAATCAGTTTTAAAGAAATATGCAAAAAGGGCCCCTATTCAACTTTCAAGGCTTTATTCCTAAAATACTTGTTAATCTGGGTAGAAGCCAGTGACATTAGACATTTTTAACTAAGTCAGGCTTAAAAGGTCAATTAAGACAAGATAATTTACCATTTTAAAACAGAAGTTACACAAACAACCCTTAATATTTAAACAAAGGATGGATATAAAGTGGTGCTTAAGGACTGTTCAAATATATATTCTTTCAAAAGCCTATGGTTTTTAACAGGAAAAAGAAATAATTTTCGATGAAAACGACCCAAGTGTTCAATGCACAAATTTAATTTTCTCTCAAACAGTAGGATGAGTATGGACTTAGGAATTCTAATACACCATAGTACAATGAAGAAAATATTTCAGAATTATCTTTCAGTGAAGTTTAAATCATCAAAAGAAATACTGTACACAAACATACACAAAAGAAAACCTAAAAATCAAGCTGTAGAAAGAGAAGCTACAACTAAAACATATTTGAGAAAAGCTAAAAAGCATTTGCTTTTTTTGCAATCTCTACAAATAAAATAACTTTAAGAGCAGATTCCTACACTGGGTTATTATGACTAAGATCCAAAACTTATCAGCAGCTCTTAATAAAATGGTGCCATTTTCCTTGGCATATTAATTTTTGGGCTTGTTTCCTTTCTCTTTTTCAAATGCAGCTATCTGATTAAATATATTTAGCAAATTTTGAGGTAAATTTTTCTTAATTCCACTTTCTGATTGTTCTTTGCTATTTAGTTCATCTTTTTCTGGAACCTCTGTTTTAATATCTTCCCCATAATTATCCTCTCTTTCATATTCTCCTTGATTTTTATTTAATTGGTATCTTTGCTCATGTCTACTGAAATCACGGGATCCAGAATAAGTATATTTTTTATATTTTTCAACTGACTTCCAAGAGTAGTCTGAGCTTGCTGGGGAAGTAGAATACCTCATGGAGGATGAATCCCACCTCCTATAGTGTTCTTTTCTTCCCTCTGTATCTTTTTCAAATCTTTTGTAACCATGAATTTTTATCTTGTCATCTGAATTCCTGTAACAGGAATCTGAGGAATCTCTTCTACTAGAAAAATGTCTCTCTGATTTATATGGCTTTTCAGTTTTGCTACTACCTGCCTGAGTTTTATAGTTATTATAAAAATCTCTTGGCTCTTCAGACCTACCTCCAAAATCATCCGGAATTTCAACTGCAGATGAAGACAGAGAGCATCTATCTTTCTCTTTCACCTGTTTCTTTTGATATGGTAACCTATCCTGCTTTTCCAGTAGTTTTTCCACTTCTTGTTTTTGGTTAAGAAAAGATGCTGAAGTATTGGCTGGAACTGGGAAGGAGTCCTCTTTCCTATTCTGATCTATCTGATTTGAAAATGCTTTCGCTGAATGCCTTTTGGAACTGCGAGAAGACTCCGAACGGTTCCTCTTACGTTTCTTATGCTTTTTGTGATCAGAAGAAGAAGAGGATGATGAAGAAACTGATTCATCACCAGAAGAAACACTTGAAGAGGAAGTTGATTTTCTTCTTTTCTTCTTTAGCCTAAAAAAATGTAATTAACTCATGAGATATGTTAAGAGATGTGCCTTAATTTCCAAAAAGATTTTAGTCCTTCTTTGTTCTCTTTAAAGATTTCATTAAAAACATAACAGAAACCTGTGGCTTTAGATAAGCAATAGTTTAATAAGACTAGTGACTACAGGATCCAATTTACATGGGTAAAAATACTTGTGTAGACAGGTGTCACTACAAGCAAATCTATTTCTGAATGAATTTCATACCTTAAAAACTGAAGACCATTTGGACACAGGAAGGAGAGAACTGGTTTTCTGTTTACCTCTATTGCAGATTCCCTATCTTAGTACTGACATTTGGTTCAAATAATTCTTTGTTGGGGTGGGGTAGAATGTCTGGGTATCCTGTGCATTGTATGTTTGACAGCATTCCTGACCTTTACCCACAATATGCCAGTAGCTATCCACCAATTAGGACAATCAGTGTTTCCAGGGGACAAAAATTATCCATAGACACTGCTCTAGTTCTAAAACTTTTCTATCAAAAATACAAGCTAACTAACATTTTAATTCTAAGGTCAATTTTCTCTTTTTCAGAATTCTAGCCTTAGATTCCAATTTTGCTTAATTTAAGAAAAATGAGTGATATACATATACTTGTTAAGTATTCTTAACAGTCCAGATTATGAATCAAAAAACTTATATCTTTTTACTTACTTTACCTCCACATAGCACTTTGATTCAACTCAGTAGCTGCTTTAAGTTAAAAAATAAACTGAATATTATAGTTTACCTTTTCTCCTCTTTTAAGAGCTTACGCAACTTTTCTGCACTTGTTTCTATTTTCTTTGTTTTCTGCTTTTCTTCCTTTTCAGCTTGTTTTTCTCTTAATTCCAAAGATTTCTTTTAGAACCCAGATATCAGAAAAAATCACACGTTAAAAATAGCAGAATATATAAAACCCCATTTTCAGAAGTCCGCCCCCCCAACCAGGAATCAAATGTGGTATACCCAAATCACCATATATCCAGCATTATACAAGTATTTTTAACGTAAAAAATTAATCATACAGGTGTTTGGCATTAATCATTGGCATGGCCAGAACAACAGTAAGGACCATATTGCAGTTGGTATTCCATGAAAAAAGGTGAAGCCATTGCATTGGTATCCATGACCCAGAGTCCAGGAAAGGAAAAAAGAAAATACAAAAAAAAAAAAATTAAAAAAAAAAATTCAAAGTTTAAGTATGACATAAAATTTTATAAATAAAATTCAAGTAAAGAAATTCATTAAGGTGAATTGAGAGGGGAATGCCATGTTCAAATACAAACCATTTAAAAAATAGCACAGCCCAGTTGGATGCATGATTACATAAGAAACCATTTTCCAGTTTGAGGATGGGGATGAGCAGCACCAGATGTCACAGACACAGCAGCAATGGTCCAATTCAGAAGAAAATGCATGAGAAAACATCATCATCAGTATTACAGGAAAAGACAGTTTAACATATTTCTCAAAAAGGTTTTCATAATGACCTCAAATACAATACCACATTTAGTTTTCTAACTACCAGGAAAGCTCACTATAAAGACAGTTTTTCAAAACCACATACCAAATTTAGGCAACAGAAGTTTTTCATCACGCTATTTTACTTTTTAGTATTAACAAAGCAGCACTATGACACAATGTCAAAACAATTAGGAAAAAGCTGTATGTGAGAATATTTCATATTGTCTTAACTAGCAATTAAAAAAAAGTTTGCCCTAGAAGAGAGTTACGTTTTGGTATTAATTTCAAAATCATTAAATTTCTAAGAGGAAATAAAGAATCACCTGCATATATTTATGAAGCTTCTGCAAAGCATCCTCTGCATCTTTAAATGTCTCATCCAAAGCCAAAGCTTTCTTATAGTAACTTTCAGCATTTAAAAATTTTTCTTCTTCTTCTAGCCTAAATTTGAAAGGAAGACACAGTCTTTTACAAAAATTGAAAAGTCCTTAAATACACATACAACTCAGAGGCTATAGGAAAAACTTAATAGGGAAGAACCATGTTCAGCATATTATTTTCAAAACTGAATACCTAAATGGTGCTTTTTACTGCCTTTTTTTTTTTTTTGTAAAATCAAATAAAACGGAACAAAAACCCCTAAACTCACAGATACAGAAACAGGTTGGTGGCTGCCAGAGCTGGGGCTAGAGGGGAGTAGGTAAAGTATGTGAAGGTGATCAAAAGTTCTAAATTTTATAAAATAATTAGTCCTGGGGGTATAATTACACTGTGGTTGACTACAGTTACCAATAATGTATTTTACATTTGAAAATATCTAAGAAAGTTGACCTTAAACATTAAGACAAAATTGTATGATGATGGATGTTAAGCAGACTTAAATGTGTTGTTTGTGGCAATCACTTTGTAATATATACATATAATAAAGTCATTATACTGTAGAGCTGAAACTAATATAATGCTATATGTCAAATATGTCTTGATTTAAAAAACTAAAAAACTAAGAACTCATCACTAACAACTAAAGCCATCTGTATGTCCAGCATTGCGATTTCAGCAAAATATATAAAAACACATCATCAATTGATGTCCTTTAGAAATGTAGGACGAATTTCGACTTTAGTATTGAACTATAGAGACAGGCTTTTCCTAGTAATTTATGAAGAAATTTCCATTTTACAGAAAAATCTTCCCAAGAAATTGCTAAAGGTGGAGATACCGAAACATGTGTGTATTATAACAACCAGCCTCTAGGTAAGTTAATTATTAGATTAAGCATGTAAGTCTATGCTGTGAAAAAAAATCAAAAGTTGGCATACAGAGCAGTGAAAGGATTTTGCAAAATATGTTCAATTTTTAGCAAACAGGTAAAGTAATTACTATAAAAAAATTAAGATAAAAAAAAAAGGAAAATTTGATCACTTTTGTGTCAGACTGGATGTGGGAGTAGATCAAAGACCATTAGCAATTCTGGCCTGGATAACTGAATGGATGGTATTACCAATCACTCAGTTAAAAGACACCAAATACATAGGTAGTAATATAACTACATCTAAGACGTACTAGCTATCTACCTAAGTGAGAGAGTAACAAGCTTCCCTATCACATGGGTCCATATGAATAAAAAACAAACATTGTACAATCTATTCATTTGGAATTCAAGAGTCAGGCAAACTAATGAAAAACTACAGAAGAGATGAATCCACATTAATCCACATTAAAAAAGGGCAGGAAGGATGCTATTAAGTATAAACTAGTTTTTAATTACTAAAGCAGATTGTTACCAATCATATTTGAAGTACTGTTTCTCCAAAATATTTTATAAATTAATTATTCATCAAATAACTACTGTACCAGGCAGTATGCCAGTATTACAGATAGTAACATAAATTACAGGTTTTGTTCGTAAAGATTTGCTCTTCCATTTAACCTGAATGTGTGCATTTTTACTCAGTAGGCTAAATCAATAAGCCAAATAGCAAAATCTTATTATGAATGATAAAACCCTCAATTCATACTTCTGGCATTAAACTACTGAAATGATGAGATGAATCAGATTTCAATTCCCTTCTATTAAAACAAAATCTTCTAGCTATTCATGAAAATAGTACTTATCTACTAACTTTTATACCTTTATATTTCTATTTCAATGTAACAATATTTAAAATAATTAACTAAAGACACTAAGTTCAAGATTTTATAGAGGATGGTTGAAAATTAGATATATCCACCACAAAATAAAATCTGATACTTACTGGCCTCCTCTTTCTACAAGCGTCTGGCAGAGGTATTTTCTTGCATTCCTGTGAGTTGGACAGTTTTCCAGGGCAAGCTCAAAATCTTCTATTGCTTTGTTCAGACTTCCTTTTGTTGCATATCTAAAGATATAAGAAAATTAAAGGAATTTATATTATGAATTATTCACAAATCTTGTATATATTTACCTTGTAAATATTCTTTAAAACCCATGCTCCACTTACAATGCTCCACGAGCTACCAAAGCTTCCACATTTTCTTTGTCTATTTCCAGTGCCTTATTGTATTCATTCATAGCATCGACATGGCGTCCAACTTTAAAATAATCAACTCCAATCTTCACACTGAAGACATTTGTAAAGATAAATTGTAAAAGCAAATTAAATATAGCCAATGTTTAGTCTTCAATGCTGTCAATATACCTAAGAAACATTATGCCTTTGGATAGTTTCATTAAGTATTTATGAAATCCAGCTATCAATAATTTCTTTTGAAAAAAACTGAAAATGTTGGCTAAAACTTAAAGTTTGTTAAGTTTACAGCATAACACTATTTACACCTATAAAAAAACTAATGTCAGAGGATTATTTCAATTTACTTTTAAAAATTTGTTCTTAGTAACATATACATGCCTTACTCAAATCTTTTAAACAAGGTAATGCAATTGTTGAGCAACAAAGTCTTCATACCATTTTAAAGCCCAAGAGGCAGATTGTTTCTTTCTTAATGCAGAAGCAAAATCGTCCTCTGAGAAGTTTTTGCTGTTAAAGAAAAAAAGTCAAACCATAACTATAATATAGTTTTCTTAACTATACCTAGTTTTCCTAACTATACTTCACTTTGCTGGATGGTTAAAACTCAACATTGAAAAAGTGAATCTCAAGCAAGAAACTTTTATCACACTTGCAAAGCAAAACTGACTAGTGTTAAGCAGCATTTTGTCTTTGCATATAACAAAATTCTTAAATTTTCCGCATCTTTCTCTAATTAATCATATCGTATACATCTAACCACTGAAAAAAGTCTATTCCAGAAGGACATGGGCTCCTCTACTTCATTCAGCCTTTGGCATATTGCTGTCACCAGGCTTAGAATGGTCAAATACGTACCTCAGTTATGCAGCTTTTGCTCAGCACCATTCACCTCATCACCTAATAAAGTAATAATGATTTACTATACCTTTGTAGGCCTCTCATTAAAGATGGAGGGCTAGAGTCATCTATTCCTAGTTTTCCCAGAAGGAATTCAACTACTCCTGGATTAGCAAATCCCAAGGAACTCTGCATGATGTTTTCATAGGATTCCAAAGAATTGCTACTTAGTTCAACACTCCTCCTTTAAAAACAAAACACAACAAAAATATAAAAATGACAAACATAATCAGACTATTCCACTTCTATTAAAGAACTAATATCACATGGGGTTTAAATACTCATACTGTTTTTGTGCATGAAGTTATGGTAATACTATGATTTGGTTCTTCTTATCAAGTGAAGACAGGGGTAATTAAAATATTTTGAAGAGACTTAAATCCCAGTTTGGTGTCAGAAGTTGGACAAGAATTGTTATTTTTAGTCAAGAAACTGTTTTACAATTAACTATTGCTGAAATAATGTACATACATTACCTGTAGTACAATGGAAGTTCTTCAGAACTAATTACACCTAACTTAATAGCAGACAGGTGTGGTGGAAGAGATGAGCTATACAGAGATACTGCAAGCTTTTCATGGTATCTGTCAATATCCTTGATTCCAGCTTAAAAAAATAAAACTAGGCTCATTAACAAGAAAACGCAAACACAACACACTTTTCTCATTAGATTACATTTTCAAAATTAATAAACAAAAATCTGGCAACTGTTATTTCTTTACAAGTATGATGAAACTGATCACCTCGAATGATGTCACCAGTTTGGTAATACGATAAAGGATCTCCGTGGTTACTGTGAGAAGGCACATCTCTTAATGGGCAGAGAGCCTGCAATGAGAAGCATTTAGAACACTAGATATTCCATTCTTTGGTGGGAACTTTTATTGTAGTTGTTTAGTATCAACAGCTAGATAGGAACATTGAAAAACTAACCAGCACACTAAAGTCTAAGATTAAATTAGGACTTTAATTACAAGTAATTTCTGGGCCCCAAAACAATAAAACAAGTTTCCTGGTTCAGTTGAAAAACTAAAATTTCATAAAACTTGCAATTAGTTTTAATAACCAGATGTAAGTGTGGATTATAAGATACTTTATACTTTGAAAAATAAAACTAAAATCTGTTCAAAAAATGAGACGTTGAATTAAAATGAAATATGAATTTTCCAAAATTTATGTGTTAGCTAGTCCACAGTACCTCCTGCTATTTTTCCTTTTTCATCTGCCTTGAAAGACAACAAATGTCTAACCGTTTTAAAGTGACATTTTCAAATTTAGGACTATTTACCTTGGGTAAAGTTTCTTATTATACTGTACAGATCACGTAAGTTTAATTGTTGTATGTGTGTGTATATAAACATATATAAACAGAACAGAAATTTGTTTCTAAATTATCCACATTCAAGTACTAATGCCAGATACTGTAATTAAGAACATGTTCAGCTAGAAGAAATAATCCCAGAATACCAATTAATCTCACCATATTCACTGATCTCTCTGAGCATTTGAAAAAGGACTCCATCCCTGCTAACCAAAGGGATCAAAAAAACCAAAGCCCAGTTATGTAGCAACAGGAGCAAACTGTGCCACTATTTTTTTTAAAGAAGGACAAGTAGTTAATTTTATTCCAATTATACTTATTTCAAAACTATCTCAGCAAAGTACAGATAAGGATAACAGGATGCAAGGACATAATTTTTCGTATTGGAATGACCTTTAAAAATGGAAGCAAGTAAATGAAAAGTGAGTAACTTACTGTGATTTCTAAGTGGGAGATATCTCTCATGATGCCGCTGCCTAAACAAATCAACACCATGAAAAACCCAAATTCTCTAATGGAACTAATTCTTCCTATCACTATATCACCACGCTCAATATCTCGGAAAAACAGCTCTCTCCGATCCATACTCGGTATCTCCATGAACTGCTCTAAAGGTGGCATGATTGCATAATGATCTGAAAAAAAAATTACCAAAATTACTAACAATAGTTTTGCTTCAAGTGAAGTGCTGTTAAACCAAACCGCAATAGAAACATATTGAGACTAAACTTACCTTCACTGTCTTCACTAACTTCAGAAGTTGCAGGTGCATCTGACTTCCAGGAGAGTGCAAAAAGCAGATCCGCTTTTTTGGAAATGAATTTTTGTATTTCAGAGTTGTCAACTCTCTTCTCTTTTCTTAAAAAGAAACAATTTATGACAACTGGTTTATCTGCAAAGCCTTTTAGTACGCTGAAACTTCTGCTCACGGCTTTACTGGCTCACTCGGAACCAATCCAAGCTCCTGGGCATCATCTTGAGAAAGTTTTAACTAGAGCTTCCACCATTAGCTGGCCCCTAGATGGAGGGCGGGGAACTTAAAAAGTGACGCCCGCAGTCCCTAATACTAAGGCTTATGGGGTTTCGCTAAGGAACCCACGCCTCTGCAAGGCAGGAGAACAGAAATAGTTTTGTCTGCACTGCCCACACATCCGGAACGCCGAATCCTGCATCCTGCCCTCTGCAGCAGCGCCGCAGATCTCACGCGCTCACTCCCGAAGCTCCGCTCCTCCTGGACTCAGTTTTCCCCACGCGGTAGCGGAGCCCCGAGCTGAGCCCCCTCCCCGTTTGGGAGCCAAGCCGCCATGCCATTACCTGCCCTGAAACTGCTGCTGGAGCGGCGGGCCCCGGGCAGGCTCCGCCGACCCGGCCGACCCCAAGAGGCTCCGGAAGTGCGGATTGTCCTGCTGCTCGCTTCGAAGCAGGGAGAGCAAGGAAGGCCCGTGGTAGTTCAATGACTGCCGGAGGAGATCCCGGTCCATGACTACAGATTTTTGGGCCCAAAGGCCAGTGGGGTGTCAGCTCCCTTTCCCCTGTTCACTACTTCAACCCCGAGGTCTAGGAGGCGGAGGGAGCCGGAAGCACAGACCCAGAGACTGGCTCTTACATACTTGCCTCCCGGAAGTGTTCCGGGGCCGCCCCCAGCGGCTTGATCTCGCGAAATAGAGAGAGACTACGGAAGCCGATAGGATTGGGCCAAATATTTCCTGAATTAAAGACTGAGCGGGACGCCAAGGTAGTGAAGTGTGTGAGCCATTTGCTTTTAAAACTTCCACGATGTCATTTATTGCGTTGAAATAGCCTGAGCCTTTATCTAAGGTAAATAATAATTCATCCTCATATTTAGTAAGACACTTTTAAGTGTCACTGCCAACGGGAGAACACCAAAATGCAAAGTCCTTGTGGAGAAAGATTATTAATCTATGTCTCAGGCACAACTACATTAAAAAAAAAAAAGTTGTTCTGGGAGATTTCCTGGAAAACTGAAGAGCAGAAGAAGATTAACATTTATTAATCTGGTGTTCTCCAGCCATAGCCCATTCACTGTCAGTGATTTTAGAATTATCAATACCAGAATGACTTTTATGCCTCAACCACACATATACATATTCTCTTTTCTTTAATTTGTCTTAGTGTTTTATCAAAAGTTAGTGCCCATAAGATTTCCTGTATAGTGTTGTGTACTCTAAAGTCAACATACTATACTTTTGGGTAAAAGTGATACTCAAAGGTAATTGTGACTTGGGCCCCTTTTCCACGGTACTCTTTTGAAAACCTAACTCCTATACTTCTTACTGTCATTTTAGCGTTTGAGGAATCAGACCCAAGAATCTCAGTAAATTGCTCAATGTCGTCCAGTTTGTAAAATGTTAGAGATAGGATCGTGACCTAGGTTTCCATGGGCAGAACTGCTGAGAGAGTAGTGGTATATAGAGGGCCTAACTTTAATTTTGAGATAATATGCCTTTGTTTTACTTCAATATGTTGAAATCTGTACTGCTAAAGTATGTGTAGTTTAATATAGTCCTCTTGGGGAAAAAAAAAAAGGGGGTAGCATTAATTCTGCCCTTTCTCATTTGGGGAGACCAAGTTGCTCTTCACAGTTTCATCACCTGGCTAGAAGACAGCTCAGAATATAGTATTGGCCTCCACAATGTTTTGTGATAAATCTGGGGAAATAGGTAAAGAGTTTACCGAGACTTGAGAAGATGGAATAAAGAAGAAAGTGATTTTAAAAACCATTAAATTTCAAGCCACTGTGGGCACATCAGAAAAATTTAGTTGGTGGTACTGGCTGATTTGTGTTAAGCTATATAACTAGAGAATTACTGTTAATAGGAAAGAGAGTGTTGCCCCTGAAAAGGAAGGCAATTTTTCAATTTTTACGATTACAGGTGAATTTGGATTAATTTTCTGCTGGGATAAATACCCTTTGACTTTGAAGGGACAGAGCATTGGATCTTTGATGTAGGACTGGAGGGAGTCAGAAGAGAGAGTAAGTAGACTAGTTTTATTTCTTATTTTGGAGAAAACAATCCTACACATGGTGCTTCTCAAAGTGAACACAAAAAGAAAACACTTATTTTTTACTTAATGCTTTAATTTTTTTTGTTTACTGGGTTTAAGGACTCTTTTAAAAATAATTTCTAAATAATGTTGTAAGGAAAAGAAGGCAGGACATTCAGGACAGTTAGATCTTTGGTGCCTGAGATCTATTTTTATGTGATGTGAAATTCCATTTCTAAATAAACACATATGCACATATGCACATACTCGGACCTGAAGATATAAATATTTAAAAATCATCCGCTTCTTGACTGGCACACAACAAGAAGAAACATATATGGCACAGTAGTAAGTACAGTTGTGGATACCTACTGAATGTCTGATCCCTTTTTTTCTGGGGAATGAAGTAGTGGAAGTTTATGTGGGTAAGAGAGAGAAGGAAGAGGTGAGTATGTGCATTCTAGGAGGAGCGAGCAATATAATTTAAAAAGAAGATAAAAAAATCAAGGTAGAGAGGGTACTTCTGTTTTGTACATTTTGGTTACATAATTGTGTCATTTCAGGTTGGCTCTGCATTTATGGGAGGAGAGAGACACTGTCTCCTCTACATGAACACACACAAACCCCAATGCCTAATTTATTTTTAAAAAACAAAAACTTAACAGAAGCAAGATAGTCACATAAAGCAGGGGCAAAAGTATATCTCATATTGCTTTTTTTGAATTCCCCAGTGCACCGAAGTAACATACATCTGCCAGTGGTATAACACGCAAAAGATTAAGTCCAGAAGATCTTGGAAAATTGTCATTTGGGAAAGACTAACACAAATAATCTATGGTTATGAGAAATAATTGTAGACAGGGTCTTTCTGTTTCTTGACTCTACACAATTTCAGCAAAGCCTTGGTCCTCATCTGGGATTAGGGATGGGATGTATGTATCATGAAAGGGTAGGTGGAACCGAAATGATTTCAGGGGTAGTTAATACTCCCAAGTTTAATTTTCAGTATCTTTTCCTCCTTTTTTTCCCTCTAAAAACTCCTTTTGGTGCTTCAACCAGTTTGAGTAAATTCATGATTTGGAACCAAAAGACTTGATTGTTAAGCTAAGAAACCATTTATTAGTAGCCTCTGAATTTTTTACTCTGCCATTTTAAAAATGAAGAAACATATGGTGAGGTTAATAATTTGCTCAAAACTAACTTTAGAACTCATGTTATCTTATTGCCATTCAGTTCAGGGGGTCAGCTGAAACCACGCTTCATAATTTGTCTGTACATATATGTGTATGGAATTTATTTTATTTTAAAGGCATATGTTAACATCTGAAGGTAAACTTGAACCTTTTTTTTTTCCTGTAATGGGGCCACTGGTTTTTTTCATAACACTTGGTACAAGAAACTTAACTACCATATAAAGTAGTTAGCTCAGTTCTATTCAAGGTTTTATTTAAAGTTACCCTGAATTAACTCAAGTAAGGGTGTGAAATACTAATTAGAAAGTATGGCTATGTCAGCCAAAAATACATCCTTCATTGTTAAAGAAATAGTTGAAACTACAAGCCCTTCTGATAAGGTTTAGTATATCTTCATTCATTCAATATCTTTGTTTGAAAGAATTCTTTCTCCTTTTTATTTTTCATATCACAGACCAGCAGATCTTTTAAAAAAAAAAAAAACATTGTCAGCCTAATGTACTTCCACTTGAGGGTGCTGTATGATCATTGTAGGGTAGCTAATTTTCTGCCCTTACCCAGAAAACCCACTGTCAACTAAACAAAGATTCAGAGTTCGGGAATTGTGACCTATTATATAGTCACTTTAAGATAGCTGTGTCTTTCACACCTTATTTTTTAGTTACTGGTAAATGTTTTGAGGATATTTAAATGTAAATCAGTTTGCTTCTCATTGCTTAGTAATTTTGAATTGCTTTTTTCTAAGAGGAAAGATCACTGATTTCAGTTCTAATTAGGTCAGATAGTTTTCAGCAGATCTGGGCGTGATCATTATACAAGTCCAAGGCAGGCAGGGCTGGTGGTGTTGGTGCTGTTACACCATGGTCCATATATTATCTGCATGAAATTCCCAGAGATGTACAATCTTGACCATCCTCAGTGGCTGTCTGCAGTGTTATTCTCAGCCTACATTTCCCCCCATGTCTTTATTTACAAAAAAGAGTTGATAATAGAATGATATGTCAGAACAAATCCATCATGATCCCTGGGGGAAAAAAAATTGTAAGATACAATACTTACATGACATGGAGGAAGTCAGTGTACTTGAGGTGCTTTGTCATGACTGTTGTAAAAGTACACATTTCTTAGATTCTCATCTTGTGACAACTTCTCAGAATACTATGCCAGGGAATGTTAAGGATTATAACCAAGAAAACCTGTCAGTTTAATTGATGTTAAACAAATAGTATTCTTTGTAAATACATTAAGGATTGGATTGATAGCTATTTTTAATGCAGTTTGCAAAGTTCTTTGAAAAAGAGTAACTGATCATATTTTAATTATTAGATAGTAACTTATTATTATTTTGTTAATTTCAGCATCGAAGGAGCATTTTAGAGACTAGAAATGTATTGTTTAGTATATTTAGTATATTGGTCTCCTTAATGGAATCTATTGGAAGATCTAGTGTATTTTGGTGAAGATTTAACTGATGCTAGCTAGCCTAACTTAGATGCTATCTTTCAGATATAGCATTTATTGGTGGACAAAGAGTGATTAAATTGCCAAATGCAATTAATTGATTGAATTAGTTAATTAATTAAAATATTTTCTGACGGTTAGGCACTGTTTCAGTTGTTAGGACGTAATAGTGAAAAAGTGTACCAAGATCCCTTCCTGCCTTCACAGTGCTTACATTCTGGTAGGAGAAGACAGTCAAGAAGTAATACATAGGTAAATGATATAGCATATTCATTAGAAGGTGATAAATCCTATAGTAAAAGTAGTCAATTAAGGTAAACGACACTGGAAGTGCAGAGAAATGATTGTAGTGGCTTTAAATAAAATGGTCAGGATAAGTATCATAGATAAGACCATATTTGAGTGAAGACTTAATGTAGGTGAAGGAGTTAATCATTCTACTTATTGAGAACAAAAGAGTTCCAGTGGCTGGAATAAAGTGAGCACAGAGGTGCAGTATATATAGGCTATTGGAAGAACTTGGATTTTACTTGTAGTTGAATGGGAGGTACTTCAAGGTTTTAAGCAGAAGGGCCCATTATTACTTTCATTATGAAAGGATGACTTTGGCTGCTGCAGAGACAGAAGTTAATTAAATACCTATTGCTCATAGTAGAGGGAAGAAGTTTTATAGAAAAGCTAAATAGCACTTAATTCTTGGGAAACATAATTTCACTTTTAAATTTACCCATCATTCCCTAGAATGAGAATATAAAGTTTCAATGGCTACAAGACGATTAAGAATGTGAACAACTATTACCATGAGGTAGGGAGCCACATAGTGGAAAGAGTTAGCCCAAGAGTCTAGCTGTGTTTTTTTTGAAAATTGTCAAATCTCACAAGCTTTTCTTGTCGCCTTTAAAACCAATGTTTGGACACAACGAGATCTAACACTTAACATTTTCTGTTCTATAGTAAAAACAGTCCAAGTGCTAAAACTGTGTGTCTCTCTTCAAGTCACTGTGCTGCTTTTTCTAGGAAATGAGTATGACGGGCTTATCCTATTGCATTGCTGCTAAATGTGGATTCCTACTATGGTTGGTCTCTTTACATGAATGTGATTCTCTAAGTTCAAGTTGGTTGTGATTGGAAAGGAGATCAGGAACAGTCACGCAGAGAGATGAGCTGGTTGCTCGCAGGGAGCAACCTGAGGCTTAGTGTTATCAGTTCTCAGATGTAGTCATTACCCTTGAGGTCTTCATTTTTTTCAAGTACATAAATTCTAGACAGGCTTGGCAGACTGATACACTCTGACTAAACTAACTAGACACTGATTTAGAAACCACACTGATGATGTCTTAATGGTGAAATACAAAGACCATGTGGACTACAAACTCACTGAGTATCAGAAAGAAACCCACTTTAGTCAGAAGTTTGCAAGCCTAAAATCAGAGCAAAAGTAGTCTGATAGTGATATTAATGCCTAATTCCTTCAAGCTATGTGATCTTATGCATTAATTTCCTCTATATGAATATTCTGTTAAAAGTGGTCACATACTTTGTTCACTTAGGCACCATTTCATCTTTCCCTTCTGCTTTTCCATCTCTTTTTTTCCTCTCTCCATAGATAAGAGGTAGGTAGAGCTATATACCTGAATATATATCTGAATATTATATTTATATATGTATACACACACATTCTTATCCTACCCCTATGCACATACTAAATGATGACTGGAGAATATCTCAAACTTGTTAATAGATTACCTCTTCAATCAGGGTTCAATATCATTGATTATATTTCAGCTTAAATTATAATCATATTCTGATTATTTTTCTCTATATCTCTTTGGTCACTTTAGAATTATTTCTCAATAAACAATTTTTTAGTGTTTCTCTATGTCTCTCTTGTAGCCACTTCAATGATCTTGTTCATTATGCTTTAATCTTTCCTGGTTTCACTTTCTTAGAACACAATCTTATTTCCAAGTTCAGTAGGGTTCCATTTCTTTGTTCTAATATATTTTACTCTAAAATCCTTCACTATTGAGTCTCTGTGTGTCCTAACTCATTTCAAACCCTCTCCATCAAACGTGGAGACTCACCCACATAGATTTTCAGATATTTTCTAAATACTCCATGTGTTCTGCAGTTCATAGCTTTTGTACTTCCAGTTTTCTGAAATGAGCTTTCACTTTTCATTTTCATTTTGTGTTTAGGTTTCAGCTTAAAGGTTATCTCTTCTCCCTCACAGCACACCATTTATACCAATTATAAAAATTATCATGATGTATTTCCTTATTCATCATCTGTGTTTTCCACTAAAATATAAGATCCAGGATGACAGGGTCTTATGTGTCTTGTTCATGACTCTGTACTCAGTAACTCACTCAGTGGTTGGCACATATTAGGTACTAAATAAATATATTTAAATGAGTGAATGACATTGTACAGATTTTTACATGTAGATATCACTCTCGCTTAGACTAAGGGATGGGTGAGTCACATATGTGACTTTGCAAGGCTTAATTAATCAGGTTGCATAAAAGGAGACCTGGAAACAAAATCTGGGCAATGGGTACAGATTTTAACTTGGGAAGTAATTATGGCAAACAAACCATTCCATCTGCAAATTACAGCAACAGATAGGAGGTGGTATTAAAAAATAATTAATGTTATTGGTTCAACTTCGAGTAAAAATACTTTCTGGGCAGGTGCAGGGAGTTTGGTAACTGCGTACTCCAGAAGCAGATAAGTTGATTAAAAAAAAAAGATGACTTTAAAGGAGTGTTTTTTCCTTTGACCTCAAGTATGGGTTTAAATGATATGGTAGTTAAAATATATATTTTTTGTTTTTTTAAAGATTTATTTATTTATGCGTACAATGCTGGGGTACAAGCCAGAGATGTGAGGCGGCGAGAGGGTTCACCAGAGACAGAGTGCGGAGCAGAACAGGCAGATCGATGGAAATACACTGCTGAAGGGTGCAGTGGGCGAGGCAGGAGTGGTCTGCCATGCCATTTGGGAATCTCCCCGGCTAGGCCTTGAACTCGTGTCGCCGCTGCTGACAGCTCCACAGCATAGCACCTAACTGCTGTGCCACCAGAAAGGCCCCGGTAGTTAAAATATCTGTAATTTTCTCCCACTTTTTATTTTTCCTTCTTCCTGATTTACGTATTTTTGGTCTTATATCCCAGAATATTAGTTATTTACCTCATTGTTTTTCTGACTAAGGATAGTCTCTCTGTAGTATTCTGTGCATGTAGACAACTATGTGCATACTTGTGTTAGTCAGGTTTCTCCAGAGTAACAGAACCAATAGGATGTGTGTGTGTGTGTGTGTGTGTGTGTGTGTGTGTGTGTGTGTGTGTGTATGTCTTTTAAGGATTTGACCCATGTGATTATGGAGACTGGCAAGTTCAAAATCTGCAGGGTGGTTTGGTAGACTGGAAACCCAGGAAGAACTGATGTTACAATTCAAGTCTGAAGGCCATCAGGCTGGAGACCCAGGAAAAACTGTTTTTATAGTTCAAATATGAAGGCCATCTGCTGGCAGAATTCCTTCTTTCAAGAGGGAGGGCAATATATTCTTCTATTCATGCCTCAGCTGATTAGATGAGGCTCACCTGCATCACACCGAGCATTCTGCTTTACTTAAAGTCCTCTAATTTAAATGTTAATCTCATCCCCAAATACCCCTTATAGAAACATTCAGAATAATGCTCACCCACCTACAGTGCAGCCAAGTTGACACATAATATTAACTATCATAATTGTGTTCTGTTTCAATGCCACATTTTAGCTAGTTTGGAGCAGCACAACTTCTGGAAACCATGTTATATGAAGAACATTTGATGGGACTGGGAGCGTTTAGAAATTCATTATTCTGTTTACTGGGTTCCACACTTATCCATTCCCAAGTTCTAAGTTGAATTGTCACTTCTTATTTATATTAAATTTGAAATATGAGTTGTAGATATTTCACTATCTTTTGGCTTAAATTTGCTTTAATTTCACTTAAGGTTCATTATCAATAGAATTTCTAAGCTTGTAATGCTTTTGTTATGCTACTTCCAGGATTTAGAACTTAAGGAGATTTTTATCCACATGGTGATTTCTACTTTTTTTTTCACGTTGAGCAATAAGTTAGCAATTTTTTTTCTATTTTGCATGAGTCATTAACTGCAGATGCCTTCACTTTTTGAGCTATAAAACTTCACCCCCAATTGTAAGAGACTAGGGTTTTGCTGTTAACCATTTTATACCCATTTTTGTGGCCACATTTCTAACCTTTCCCCAACAAACAAGTTGGCAGCTAATAGTAAATAAAACCAAAACCGTCATATTCAGAAACTCTTTTGTTTTTGTTGTTATTTTTCTGTGTCATTTAAGGCTCTTGTTAGTTGATGATTGCAAATTTTCTGTGTTCATTTTCATTGGCATATCATGGTTACTAGCATGAATATTTGAGAGTAATAATTAAGTGATTCAACTAATGTTTATTGGATAGCTGTTTGCACTCAAGCTGCTCAAGGTACTGGGGATTCAAAGATCAACAAATCACAGAAGCATCCTAATGGAAAAAAAAGATAGCTTAAATTGTTATCTTTGATCCTTTACTTTCATCCTCATCTTGATTCTGTCTATGGAGTTGAATATGAAAGAAATGAGGATTATTCTCATGGATTTTGTCGCTTCCACAGAATAAAAAACTAGTACCTTGTTACAAATTAAAGATTTAAAGAAAAATAAAATTCGCAATAACAGCATAGTTTCATAATAACAAATACCATTGCATTGATTATTTCTGTATAGTTGTTTCCAAACCATTGCCATTAGCTCCTATATCTGGTCAAATTAAGGATAACTCATTTTCTGAACTATGTAACAAGTCTCTGTAGGATACTTAGAGTTAGTGGTTTAAAAATTGAGTCAGTGAAATTTTTGAACTACTTACTAGGAAATTTACTTTATGGAATATTTTGAGTTGATATAATGTCTTTCCTAGTGTTTGTGGAGACAGTGTTTGTGGAGACAGTTGAATTATGAACATAGGTTATTGTGCTAGATGCCATTAAAATGATTAAACAAAATATAGTTCATATAAGAAATACCATTGATAGCATATAGCTGTTGAATTTTTCTGGGCTATCAGTATTTATAAATCTACTTACCTATTTGTCTTTTTCAAACACTGATGCCTTAGCTTTTCTGAGAACTCATAGAAATGTTTTGGTATGCTTGGCTATTTAGGTTGTACAGCTTCCCAATTTTCCTGGAATTATATCTTAAGTATTTATTTCAGTTTCACTTAAGTTCTGTGCAAAACCCATATAGACCTGGGGCATATGATACACTTCTTTTCTAAGGCTTGTCTTATCAAATTATGTCCCAAGTCTTGGGGAGACTATGAAAATCTTCCCAGATCTTCTTCATTTTAGCCCCTGTTTCTTCTTACAGTGTGCCTTTTACAGTTAGAAAAGAGGAGAACTTAATCTTTCTTTTGTTCTTCAGGAATTCATGTTTAGTTCTCATCTTCTTCCTCTCAATAAATTCTCTTTTGCCCATTTTCCTGTTTTGTGAATTATTCTCCTAGCTCTGTCTCTCTGCATCATCTAGCTGCATTATAGTCATTGCTGTAGTGGTAAAAACTGATTATACAGTTTAGTTTACCTATCTATGGGAGTTGGGTATAAGATATGGCAGTATGATTTGTAAATTGTTAGTTCATTTTTTTTTTCTGTTCCAAATGGTTAAATGGTGATCTTTTTCTCAAATGCGCAATTACATACAAGGATATCCATTATTGTAGAAACTGCCAATAATAGTAAAATTGAGAAAATCAAGCCTTGACATTTACTTGCAGTTATCACTGATTAAGTGGTGCAAATCTAACCCTTTAATAATAATCAACTAAAAAAATGAACAAAAATATATGAAAAATTTCAGAAGGGAATTAGGCTAAATAAGTCCTCGATGTACTTACTGGCCCAGGTGGCACAGAGAGGTAGAATCCAGACAGAACATGGCAATCTTACTGAGCTGAGGACACAAATATCAGAGTTCAGAAAGACTTAAACCTGGAATTTATAAGGCGGAGGACCAAAGAGGAGAGAGCTAAGTAGGAAAGAACTCTAGAAATTTGCCTAGATTTTTCCTTTGACTATTGGACTGAATACCAAGCTGTGCCTATATAGGGTGAAACTCCACAAGATCAGACAAAGAACTGTATGGAAACTGTAGGATGAGCAACCATCAACATTTCAGAGTTGGAAACATTTGAATTCTGACCAAATAGGGAGGAATGACCTTGTTGAACACTTAGGGAGTTCAGTAGAGATCCCTAGAAGGCTAACTTACAGCTTTAGTCCTTAGAAGAAGGGTTAAAGTAACCCTAGAATGTCTATTCTAGATCTGCCTTAACAGCATTGAAAAAGAGGCTTTGAATGATCAAATTAATTTTATTTCTCCAGGTAAATTAATTGCCAGAACAAAACTCAGCTCCCTTGAAAGTAACATAAAAATCATACAGCAATAAAATTCATATCCCATATCCATAAAAATTACTAGACTTGCAAAGAAGCATGAAAATGTGACCCAGAGCCAGGTGAAAAAAACGCATCAATAGAAACATACCTGGAAATGATAGAGGTGATGGAATTAGCTAACAAGGACTATTAAAACAGCTATTATAAAGACATGTAAACATCAAAACAAAGACAAAACTAGCAAGCAAAAGATAAATCAAAGACAGTTCAGCAGGGGAGGAAGAGGGAGCAGAACAGGGGAGGGATGTACACAAGAGACTATGGTGAGGGTTCACAGGTGACTTGGTGATGGGAATTCTATGGGGATTACACCTGAGGAAAAATCAAACATTTTACAAAAATGAACATTGATGTAAAATTAAGTAAATGAATACATACATACATACATGTAAACAGAGTGGGAGTGGAGAGAGGCGTTTTAAAATGTGTATTTCCCCCTGGTAGAATTCTAGGACAGTTGTGAGGAGAGAAGACAGTTGTGCTAAAATCCCTTCTTCCTCTGATGCATTTATTCTATGATTCATGCTTTGTCTCTGGGCTTTGGTAGGCTTGCTGAGGTTCACCACACTGTAGCATTGGAGGGAATTAAACAGAATGCTGGAGGGATGGTATGGCAAGGCAGGTATCTGCTTTCAACCATGGGACTTTTTGTGGTTCAAAAGATATACCAAAAAAAGTAAACATTTCTGTGTGTCTACAAGAAAGAAAGGATTTAAAAGTAAGAAGAAAACATAGAGCAGAATTGCAGAGGTTTTTTTAGTCTCTAAACCTGGGTGAGAAGACCCCTGGGGAAGATGGAGGGAAGATCAGAAAAGGATGCTGCCGTATATCAGTGGATTATCAACACAGTGGGGAAACATGATCTCTCAGAATACCAACATTCAAAAGGGAGACCAAAGAGGACAACTTTCCTACCCTGATGTCAGAGTGGCATTTTTTTAAAGCCCCTTTTTGCTCTCTCCGCCTCCCTACCCCCACCCCTAGCTCAGTAATCATCAGGAGAATGAAAAGGATAAAGGGAAAGCAATCATAAATAGTACTGAGTTTTCAAAAATATCGAATGGTATCACTTACAGGAGGAATATAAGAGAGGCAAACGAGAAATCAGAAGGAGAAAATAGCACACAAAACATAAACAAAAGCAAAAACTAGCATGCAACCACAAATAAGAGACATTCTACAGGGGAGGGGGAGGAAGAGAGACCAAAATAGGGGAGAAAAGAGCACAAGGGACTGTGGTGATGGTTCACAGGTGAATTGGTCGTGGGAAAACTATGCGGGATACACAATAATGCATAGGATATAAATTAAATAAAAAAAAAGAAAAGAAATAGTACTGAGCTTTCTTTGGGTACATTTCAGTTTGTTTCTTGCTAAACAGGCTAAAGAAAAAATGATTTCCTGTCCCCAATTGCTTTTCTAAGCATCTAGCTTTTGATTCATTACTGGATAATTTTAGAGATATGCTCATTTCTGTAGAGGAATAAACATGAAGCCAGCCTGCAAACCTGTGAGAATCTAACATACTTTGTATAAGTAAGCAATTTAAAAACTAATATGTAGGTACATCATTGAGAGGAAAGGTAAGAAGGCATAGTAGACAGCTAAAAATAGACGATTGTCTCTATCATTTTAGAAAAGATGTGATGATTAAGTACTTGTATTCTTCACTTTGTATTATCAGCAAATATACAGCTGCAATAAAAAACTCCATCTACTCTGTCAATGTTATTTGAGAGAACTGAATCCTGTGTCATCTAGTTGAAGTTTTTCTTCCCCAAACTGGATGATTTAAGAGGAATAGACATCATGGCTCAGCCTTAGGAGTCCCTTGCCATTCAACATGATACAATTCATTATGGATTGCAAGTTAATTTAGTATCCCTGGTTAAAATATAGCAACTCTGCTTATATTACCTCATTAAACAATAATTTTTCTGGGACATAGACTTTCATTTCTTCCAGATTTGATTTTAAAATGCTGTCTAGTTTGAGGTCACTTGAACTTTTATGATTCTCTGCTCCTAAAATAATATGGGCCTTTCTAACTTCAAATTTCTGTCAGTGTGGTATTTTGAGCTTCAAAACCATTTATGGTAGGAAAAATGATACTTCCTTTTCAGAGAAAAATACCCTAAGTTGTAATTTTATTATTAACATCAAATTGACTCATTAATTCATTCCCATATGCTAATAGTTTGGGAAGAAAGTTGAACTAACAACTAAACTGGAAATAACTGCTCTTTTTCAGGAACTAGCAACCTAATGAGAATGCTTATGTTGTGCCCAGTGCATATAGGTCTAGAAGGCTAATGTAGACATTTATTAGCACAACCAGTCATGTTATGGGTGATGGGAAGTTTTATATACACATTTATAGATAGCAGTATATGTATTTATATGTATCTCAATATGTACATATAAATGGATATGTACATGGCTTCATTGGCATAAAATGTAGAAATTAGAAGAAATGCTAAGTTGGTAACCATATTTTTATGCTACTTGATCAGCTCAAACTGGTAGATTTGTATATTGAACTCATGATACTTGAGAGCTGAGACGTGTATTGGATTACTGAATAGTGGTCATTGGTTGTCTTTTGGTCATCTAGCATTCATTTTCCTTTATTTCAGTAACAGTACCCACTTTACCCCCACTCTTTGTCCTTTGGCTTTGGGTGTTCTACACAACTGAGTCTAAGGATAAAATATGACTCAGTGCAGGTTATCATCAAGTTTTATTCCTCTGATTATATTGATTGGTTTAGGAATAAACAGGTGACTTGTTTTAGGCCAATTAGAGTTAAACCCAGGAGCTCTGGTTAAATTCTGAAAGGATCTTGTATATTTCTTACTGTTTATTTTATTTAATTATTCTTTCACAATGTTTTTCTGGACTTCATCCCGAAACTGCTATCTGATATCTCGCCACAAAATGGAGACTTTGATTAAAATTTAAAGGGAAGAAAACAGAACTGGTAGGTGGAAAGTGACTGAGTCTCAATGACATCCTTTGAGATTCAGGATGAAATTAGGTGTAAACACAGAGCTTCCCCTGTAGTTTTTAGTTATATAAGTCAGTAAGTTCCCTTGTTTACTTAGACAAACTTGAGTTATATTTTCTGTTACCTGAAATAAAAGAGCACTATAAAGGATATTTTCCATTTCCCCTCTAGATTACTCTCTACTCTCCAACTTCTCTGGGTCCCAGAGGACTGATTTATTAGACTACATCAAAGAGTTCTTTTGCTCTCTGACTTGTGTTTAGTCAATGGAAAGCTACCTGGAGAGTGAAGACAAGACACTTGTTCCCTAGGGACTCTCACATCATAATCTGTTGGCTAATACCTCTTGCAAAAGCGATAGGTACTGTCAAGTATTCTTTTCTCTCCAGATTTGAGTAGCCATTCTCCTTTTCTATCAATAGATATAGAAAAGTAATACCTTCCTACAATTACTAGTTCTAATTGTATTATGCTTAATCAATTTCCCATACCTTTTCCGTACTTTTGTACGTTGTTAACTTCTTTTCAGTTACCCAGTTTGATTGAGCCATTTTTTTTCTGCCAGAATCTATGTGATACATATTTCATTCATCTTAGTCTTCAAAATAAATGGAAAATGCAGTAATTTAAAAAGACATATTGTATCTCCCATTTGAATAATTTATTGCTTATTAGTGAATGCTCCGTTAAATATCAAAAAAAGGTTTCAGATTGTTTGCAATGCATGGGATTTTAGGGAGTCTTTGGTGAAGGGAAGTGAGAGCTGTTGGCAACTGTATAAGCTGGTTCTTATTTTAAGGTTTTGGATTCTTTTCCGGTTTGTCACTCCCCAGAAAATACCTTTTTTTCAACTATTGTGGAATCCTTTTTATTATCCATTGAACTCTATGTAAGGATAACATTTTTTCCAAAAATTTGCATTTCACTTCTTCAACTATTTGAAAGAGGGATACTTGAATTTCAGTGACTAAATGAACAAAGTAATAATCTAGAAATGTACCATATTAAGTGGCAACAATCTGTATGCAAGTAAAGCATTCATTTATACCCAATGAATTTACATCTTGTGATTAGTTGCTAAAATTTTTCTCTTACATCATTTATGTGAAAAAAAGGGTTTCCTTAGGAAATTAGCAATATTAACAAGTTGTAAGTTTATATTAAAAACTATGCAAGATAACAAACTTTTGATGAGTCTTAATATACTTCAGAAGGACACAATTCCAAATATGCTGATTTAAAATTTATATATTGAAGCAATTTCTGAAGAACTCAACTAGGTAGCATGTAATTGCTCTGTATATTTGAAATTGTAGTATTACCTTGGCATAATTTATCATTAAGCTTTTTGCCATGTTAGCCTTTCTTTAATTAGTGCATTATTGAGATTTTTTAGTGAAATAATTTTAAAAATACTAGCTATACCGGGCCTCCCTGGTGGTGCAGTGGTTAAGCGCTGCGCTGTGGAGCTGTCGGCAGCAGCAATGCAAATTCTACGCCCAGCCTGGGAGAATCCCACATGGTGCAGCAGACCTCTCCTGCCGCGCCCGCTGCTCCCCTCAGCAGTGTATTTCTGATCTGCCTGTTCTGCTCCCCACTCTGTCTCTGGTGAGCCCTCTCGCCGCCCCGCGCCTCTGGCCTGTACCCCAGCTTGTATGTATAAATAAATAAATCTTAAAAAAAAAAAACTAGCTATACCGAATATATGTAGTAGATTAACATGTAGGCATTCAATACCAGCCTGAGAGTATGGAGTATATTCAATAGTCAAGATGAAACAAAAATATTATTTATAGTTTGAGAATACCAAATCAGTCAAGATACTGTCTCACTCTCCTGGATTTCTTAGCTTTTCACTTACAGCATCATTTTTACATAGGATAGCAGTTGAAACTAATAATAAGGGTATGGTTGCCATATTTTTGGAGACATAATGTCTATCGATGGTAATAATGGAAGAAAATATTTGAAATTATCCCTGACCTAAGAAAAAGGAATTTAAGCCATAGAGTTGTTATGTGGTTCCTTTTATATGTGTAGCACACATCCTCAATCTCTTTCAACAGCAAAACAATTTAAAAAATATGCTCCAGTCTTCAGAGAGATCTAATAGATATAAGAAATATGTAAAAGTAAAATTGTCAATAGTCAATAATATAGAAAAAGTATTAAAGGCAGCTAGAGAAAAACGTTTGTCAGCGATAACAAAAGAATATTAAAGACATCTTGGGGGAAAAACATATTAAGGTACTCCTTTTGGGTTATCATAAAACTTCTCAGGCCAACAGAGAATGGAATGACATATGAAAAATATTGAAAGACAAAAACTGACAACCAAATATACTGTATCCTATAAGATTCTAAATAAAGGCCTTCCCAGACAAACAAAAGCTGAGGGAGCTCATCACCTCTAAATTTCCGTTACAGGATGTGGAAAGGAGCTTCTCTATCTGAATTGCAAATATATGGTAGAGCATTCCATCCAAAAGCAACAGAATACATATTCTTCTCAAGTGTACTTTGAATAGTCTCAAGTCTATAACCTAATATTGGGACACAAAATATTATAAGTCTAAATGAACTTATGAAGGTTGAATTTGAGTATTTTTCTGATCACAATTGTGTGAAAGTGAGATTAATTACAAGAAGAAAGCTTGAAAATCACAAGTATGTGAAGATTAAATAACATTATTGAGTCAGTGAAGAAAACAAAGGATAAATTAAAAAATATGGAGACAAATGAAAATTAAGATACAATCTACCAGATTCTTTGAGATGCAGCAAGGATAGTACCAAGAGGGAAGTTTATAGCAATACAGACCTACCTCAAGAAGCAAGAAAAATCTCAAATATTTTAACATTACTATTAAAGGAACTAGAAAGTGAATAAATGAATCCAAAAGTCAATAGATGGAAGGAAATAGTAAATATTAGATTGGAAATAAAGATCAAAAGATCAAAAAGACAATACAAAAGGTCAGTTACACCAATAGCTGGTTCTTTAAAAAGGAATAAAAATGACAAACCTTTAGTAAGACTCACTAGGAGAAACAAAAAGGTCAAGTAAAAGAGAAGCTACCACAGATACTACGGGAAAACAAAAATCTTAAGAGATGACTGTAAACATCTATATACCAAGACTTTGGACAAACCATGAAGCATGATTTACAATAGCCAAGATATGGAAACAATCTAAGTGTCCAATGACAGATGAGTGGATGAGAAGCTGTGGTATATATATACCACGGAATACTACTCAATGATATAAAAAGATGAAATCTTGCATTTGCAACATGTGTGAACCTAGAGGAGATTATGCTAAATGAAATAAATAGGAAGGAGATACACAAATAATGGATAATTACATTATAATTATGTGAAATTAAAGAAAGAAAAGAAGGAACAGACAAAACTAATAGAAAAACCCTGGAAATATGACTGCAGAATTGAAGCTGGAGTGGGGAGTAGTTGTTAGGAGAATAGTCGGAGGGGACCAGTTGTTTATAATATTATGGGTGCTTTGATGGTGACATTCTGTTATAGCATATGTCTACAGTGTCACTAACTCATACCCCTAATATATAGTGTTGTAAACCTATGTTGGCTCAAAAAAGTGTCAGAAAAAAGTAAGAATATAATTTTATAAGATTTACTTCATCGTGATAAAGTTCTCCTACTTCTGTGTATTTGTCAGAAAAATATTCAAGTACTAATTTGAAGAGATATATTTAGCACCCTGTTGATTTTTGCCTTATTACAATATCCAGGAGTTGGAAACAACATAGATGTGCATTGATGAATGGTTGGATAAAGAAGACATGGTATTGGTACACAATGGAATATTACTGTTATAAAAAATAATGAAATACTGAGGTTTACAAGAACATGAATGAACCTAAAGGATATTATGCTAAGTGAAATGTCTGATAGAGAAATGTATATGATTTCATTCATGTGGAAGATAAATAAATATACAATGTCAGCTAGATAAAGATAGTGTATGATTTCACTCATATGTGGATGATAAATAAAACAAAACAAGAATAAGCTCTGGTTACCAGGGAACGAGGAGGAGAGGGATACATAAATTAGATAGTGGGTCAATTTGTATGGTATAGGATGGAAACTAGACTTTTGGTGGTGAATATAATGTATATAGATGTTGATTTATAATACCGTACACTTGAAACCTAAATGTTATAGGGAAATGTTACTTCAATAAACTATATTAGGTTTATTATTATAGATGTTGTATGTATCTTTTATGACTATGGTTATATATTATGATTAAATGTAATATTGTATAAAATTATGTGCTTTGTAAATACATTTTATTTATAAAAATATATAATGCATACATATAGTATATATAATATTTACTTAATTCTTATAAACCAGTGTTACTTCAAAATTTTTTTTAATGAAGAGAAAAAAATTTGTGTATTAGTGTATGTTTCTGGCTATTTTTCCTTACATCTTTGTAGTTTCTGGTTTATAATGTAATTGCTATAAAATCTGCTACATGAATATTCAAAACTATTATATCCCCTGGAGATTCATGGTCTTTTGCATAACAACATGTCATTATTTTTTTTAATGCTTAAGGTATAGAATTCTAGCTTGTCAGATATTAAGGTTTTAAATCCTTCCTTCTTTTTGTTTGCTTTTTTCAAGCTTATTTTTGCCTGTCTCTTTATGTTTAAGCTCTGTGAATTACAATGCATAGAGGTTTTCACTTACATACAGTTGGGGTTTTCCTGTAAGCTAAAGTAACTGTCTTTTAGTATACAAATTAAATCCACTCAAATTTGTTATTACTATTGATAATTTTGTTTTTTGTCATACACACATTTTTTTTATTGTTTTTGGCATTCCAAAATGTTTGTATCCTCCCAATTTTTAAAAATAAAATGCCCTTATGTAAGGGTTCTCATAGAGGGCACTCCTTACTTAGGCTTCTGTTTAGTTCATGAGTTTCAGATGATATTCTTTGATTCTCACCTTTTGCATATAATGGTACATAGACATTTTGTAATTTAGTCTCAATTTTCATTTAATTTTTGGTAACTTTCTTTTTTAATTATAATTTGTGTTATTTGTTTTATAGTTGATAACTATAAAAAACACTGTTGTGTTTTTGCAGCTAAAAACTTTTGATTTCATTTTTAGATGAGAAAATCTGAGGTGCAGAGAAGTGGGGAATTTGAGTTCATCCTACTAATTAGTGAAAGATTGGAGATTATGAGCCATGTCTTCTCACTTCTAGCATATAATCTTCCTGAACTACTCTCAATTCAAAAGAACAGTCTTCAAATGAACAACAGAAACAAGGTTACTGAAAAATTAAATATACAAACATACAATGGTTAAGCCATATATTTGACTAGAACTCTGACCCACAATCTGTAGCAACCTGCACAGAAAACCAGCCTCTTATTTGTAATAATCAGCTCAGGAAGCCTGCAAATTTTAAGTCATACTGCTGTCTCTAGTAACAGTCAAGAAAACCATTATAACCTCATTCTCATTTCTCATTCTCTGCTTGGTGTATTGAACTTCTGGCAGAAGTCTGCCCCCTACTCCCTACTGTCATTACTAGGGCCTTTATCTGCCACTGTCATTGTTTCTCAGCTTAGGTTCAGATAATCCATTTAGCTTAGCCAGCATTGGCTACCGGCTTCCATGACCCATTTCTGTTTTTACCATGTTGCATGGGTCATGTTCACATTCTTTGACTATGAGTTGTCCAGTAAGGAAATTCATGTGTGACTTAAGCACTTGATATATAGCAACCAAATTGAGATGTGTTGCAGTGGAAGATATATGCTGAATTTTGAAGATAATACGAAACATAAAAGGAATGTAAAATTCTCAGTAATTTTTATAGTAATTTCAAATAGAAATTCTGACATGAGATATATTATTAAAATTAATTTCTCTTTACTTTTTTAATGTGGTTGCTAGAAGATTTTAAATGACATATGTGGAACATATTCTAGTTCTCTTAGCCAGTGCTGATAACACCACCTCTACTTTTTCCCACTACCCTAAGATCTGACTCTACTGAAGTATATTAATCATCTCAGAATATCTAAATCTATTTTGGCCTCTATTTTCATTTTTTTCCTTCTGATTCATGCAACTAAAATCCCCACTTTCTTGTTAAACTGCCATTCTTTCCTCCATAATTCTGTGCCACTATTTTTTATCCAATTTCTCTGATTACTATTCCCTTTTCTTTTCACTGACTTCTTTTCTTCATCATACTTAAATGTCCACCCACATGCTCTGCTTGTCTTCCCCCTTTTTCTTTAGCTGTTTCATACTTCATATGACATAACCATTGCATAAATGAAAATGGTCAAATCACTATCTCCAGGCTTGTCCCCTCTCTTTTACTGCAGCGTTGTATCTGCAGTTATCTACCAGACATTTCTATTTGAACATCTTTCGCTAGTTTGAAAATTCCATATCTAAAGTGAAATGCATCATTTTGCTCTCAAAAGTAGTCCTTCTTTCTGTTTCTGTTGTGGTGTCGCAATTCTTGATATCAACCAGTTTTAAACCTCTGACTTAATCTAGACTCTTTCCTCTGTCCCCAATCTCTCCCATTCATTCTGTGAGGAAGACCAGAAGCCTCTTCCTTCCTGATGTCCCTTGTATCAATTCCTTTTTTCTGTCCACAGATGGATGTCCTCACATGCTGCTCACACAGCTGCTTTCTGAACCAGAGTGTGTAGCAAGGCTTTGAAACACCAAGGGATGGGGTGAGGAGTGACTATGGCCATTTTCCTAAATAATTGCTCCAATGTGATTTATTCATAATACTTTTCCACTGCTAGTATATGTAATTTTATCTCATAAGTGAAAATAGGATTAAAAAAGAACTTATTTATTGTAGCCAGAAGCAGAATTCTTTATTTAGAAGAGTTAAATGTAGACACATGGGCAGAAAAGACAGAATGGAAGTATAGCATGGACATTTAGAAGAGTTGAAGAGCAGGGAAGTGAGCCTTATCACTCAAACCACATTGACTATGAAATATATTGCAGTCACAGTTTTTTGAAATCCTTTGTAGAGGCTGCATAGAGACTGTGAACACTAAGGTTTTTTGTGTAATTGACAATATTTGTGACTATTTAATATTTTGTTGCTTTGGATTTTAAGCCCTTCTTCCCCCCTTCCTTTTTCATAAATGGAAAATTAATTCCTAGAGAGACAATAACTACTTTATTCATACTTTTAATTACTTTGACACCTTCTATGTCATATATCATAGGAAGATACTCCACAGTTCTCTAAGATGTGAGAGAGAAAATTGAAAGGAAGCAAAGCATAAAGATCTGTAGGTGGTCTGGGGTAGAAATTATTTAGGCAATTCAAATAAAATATAAACATTATGTAATACTAAGCTGTGTCTGAATTTGGGCAGGCTGGCCAAGATGAAAATGCCCAGGGGTTATGCCTTATTTTGGTTATGGCCACTGCCGCATGACACACTATGCTTTTCCTTCAAGTTTTACAAAACAGTTCACAAAGACAGATTGTTCCATTTGGTGCATTTCCCTAAAATCACTTTTGCTGCTTTGTTGTTTTGTTTCTTAAATATGTGACATCATTTCAATGTTTCTCAAAAACTGTCGCTCAGTTAAAGGATCAGTGAGTATAGGGGTCAGCTTGGCAAAGACGTGGTATAATTTTAATTTTGGTGTACCCAGTCTCACATCTCCAGTAGGATTCCCATCGGATCATCTTTTCCTGCTTTTCTAAAAAGATATTCCTGATACTGATACTTCTGTTTTGATTTGTTGTCTTTTTTTATTTCTCAGACTTCGTAGTATATTAATATAACATTGAAAGAATTGATTTAAAATGTAGGTTGTAAGTAGCTCAGTTCCAAAGATGCTGATCCAGGAGGTTTAGGGTAAGAATTTTTTTTTTAATTGAGATAACATTGACTTACAACATTGTATATGATTCAAAGTTATAGGTTCACACCTATTCAGATCTGTTATCACACTGTACCCACCACCAAGTACCCATAGTCCTCTACCTTAAACCACTGGAGTCCCTTCTTGATTTGTTCTCTACCCTCCCCTCTTCCTTCTGGTAGCCTCAATTCTACAATCAATTTCTAGGATTTGTTTTTGGTTTGGTTTCATCTGACTTTTGTTTTGTTTCTCTACGTTCCATATATTAGTGAAGCCATCCAATTTGTCTTTCTCCTTCTGACTGTTTTCATTTAACATAATTTTCTTCAGTTCCATCCATGTAGCAGCAAATAGCAAGGCTTCATGTACAAAATGATTACCACATATTCCTAATCCATTCATCTCTTGTTGGGCACTTAGGTGGTTTCTGTAACTTGGCTATTATTGCAAATAGTGCTGTAGTGAAATAGAAGTGCATATATCCCTTTGAATTAGTGTTTTTGCATAATTTGGGCAGATACCCAGGAGTGAAATTGCTGGATCATATGGTAGATCTCTTTTTAATGTTTTGAGGACCTTCTATACTGTTTTCCACAGCAACTGGACCAGTCTACATTCCCATCAACAGTTTATCTAGGGGTCATTTTTCTCCACATTCTTGTCAGCACTTACTATTTCTGGTAAATTTGGTATAGGCTATTCTCACAAGTGTGAGATGATATCTCATTGTGGTTTTGATGTGTATTTCTGTGATGATTACTGATGGTGAGCATTTTTTCATGACTGTTGGCTATCTGTATGTCTTCTTTTGAGGAGTGTCTATTTAGAGCTTTTGCCAGTTTTGATTACTTGTTGTTGAGTTGGATGAGTTCTTTGTATATTTTGCCTGTTAGCCTCTTGTTAGATGTATGATGTGAAAATATTTTCTCCCATTAAGTAGACTATCTTTTTGTTTTGAAGATAGTTTCACTATGCAGAGCTTTTTAATTTGAAATAATATTTGTTATTTTTTGCTTTTGTTTCCCTTACCTGTTGGAGTCAAGTCCACAAAAACAGGATAAGAATGTTAATAAATTTCTTGTAGGATATTATAAGATCATATAGTGAATCACCCCTGGCTTAGTGAATTTAAGAAGATCTCTTCTTTACCTAATTCCCTTTTTCTGTTGTAAAGAAAACGGCTTTATGTCCCTGTGCATGGAATCTTACGTATCAAAAGGTGTGAGAAATATTTAGCTTAATTGAAAATCTACCTGGCAAGTGAAGATTATAGTATTTAGAGAAAAGTTTTAAAATGGTTTTAAAATATGTATTAGAAATATTTTTACAACTTTAGAAAACTATCAGAGATCGGTCTTATTGGAATAACTCATCAGTGGAACAACTAGGCTGGAGCTAGCTAAGTGAAGAGATGGGAAGGCTCCCACTTTTAGTGTCTCTTTTATCTTTTTGTTACTCTTGAGGAAGAGAGAAATATTATTCTAATTGATTGAGAAAACTTCTGTCCTTTCATTGTGCTAAAATTAAAGAGTAAAATTTACCATCTCAACCATTTTCAAGTATACAGTTCTGTGGCATTAGATACATTCACATTGTTGTACAAACATCACCACCACCCTGTCCAGAACTTTGTCATCTTCCTCAATCGAAACTATGCCCTTTAAATATAATACTAACATCCTGTTCTCCCCTTTCTGTATTCCCTGGCAGTCATCATTCTACTTTCTATCTCTGTGAAGTTGACTATTCTAAGTACTCATGTAGTGGAACCATGCACTAACTGTCTTTTTGTGAGTAATTTCACTCAGCAAACTATTTTCAAGATTGATATGTTGTAACATGGGTCACAATTTCTTTCTTTTTAAGGCTGAAGCACTTCAGTGTTTGTGTGTCCCATGATTTGTTTATTTTTTCATCCATCAGTGAACACTTGTGTACATCCACCTTTTGGCTCTTGTAAATAATGCTGCTGTTACCATGGGTATGTCAAATCTGCTGAATGAGAAAGTCCCTTTTCTAATTTAGAAAAAAAAAAACAACAAACCTTAGAAGTTCATTTCTGTGCTTTTTAGATGTGGAAATTTTCTCCATTCTCGGCAATATTCTCATAAAGTGAGTATAATACTACCACTTGCTTGCAGACACAAAAATCCCTGGGTAGAAGATCTGCTGCATTATTATTTACTTATTCTTCTGACACAAATAACTTACTTGCTCAACAGACAGTGAAGTCTGCAAGTGAAATACCACACCAGAATTGTAGCATAGGTTTGCCAGCCACTGACCTGGAACCAATCCCTATGCAGTAGCACTACAGCATGCATAATACAGAAGTATATGAGAAAAATAAAAATACATCAGTGTACCTGTTAGGCCTGCTGCAAACTTGTTTGTAGCTTGGTTCTTTCTTCCCTTACAAAAATTGAAGGAAGTCTTACCAGAGATGAAGCACCAAGAGGACTGAATGACAAGGTAGATATTCTTTCAAAAGGAAAGGTAAATGTAGACAGAAGGAAGACAGAGAATGAGGGTCTTTGCTTTATCATGGGGTTAAGCAGAGGCATAAGGATGAAAAAAATGTTGCTTTGCAGTATCTCTGGGCAGCCTTATCCTGACTCCCTCAGTCTGTTCTGAGGAACAGGAAAGGAAATAAAGCACTTGCCTCACCATCCTGGAATTTATTCTTTGATTATGGAGAAAAGGACCTGTTAAATAAAAACAGAACAACCAAAAAATTAGAGATATAATGAGTGGCAAAGGCAATGATGCTTTAGAGAAAGAAAATCAATATGGGCTGATGAATTTGGAAGCTGACTCAGGCAGATGTGGAAAGGGGAGGACTTCAGCTATACTTGGAAAAACAAGTAGGATCTGGATAGGAAAAAAGGATAAGGAGGGGCTCTCTGAGAGCTGTTAACTTGTATAAATAAATGCAAAGATGGAAGGCAGAACTTGGGTAGACATTTCTTTTTTCTACCAGTACTAGAATGTTCTTTTTCAAGAAAAAAAAAAATTGACAGTTTAAATCCAAGCACCTTTCTCCTTTACAAACACTTCCACACTTAAAACATAAAAAAAGCTTTTTTCCTTAAGTTTTTTTTGAGATAACTAGACATAACAACTTGACAAGATTATCTGTTTTCAAGGACTTGCTATAGTGTCAGGAACAATTTAGCTACTGCTTTCAACTCTGCAAATTGGGTCAATCTGTGGGAAACTTGCAGGTTAAATTTTGTGGCCTATCAGAATATCGGATTGAGGTTTAACAGAATTGGGTCATTAGGTTCATTGATAATTTTGTGCAGAAGTTGCCAAAGGAGTTATGAACATAAAGAATTTCAGATTCTCTCTGTCTGGCGAACTTATCAATAGTTTTGTAGGTTTCCTCTTATCTTCAAATCAGCAATTCTAACTAGCAGCTTGCAAATGTGCATAATAAGTACTCACTAAAGAGCAATTAGAACAAATATCCATTGTCCATTCAATGAAGAGGGAGTTTACATATTTCCCTAAAGTAATTAACATTCCTTTTCCTTGTTTTGTTTAAATTTTGTTTTTACCTAAATTACCTTAATGCTGCCCTTAGTGAAATAGTTTAAAATAAGAATCTGTGGAATCGGATTTTTCTTGATTAAGTGCTAGAAATACTGAGGTTAATTAGACCAAAACTGTATCTGATGCTGTTGAGTACAGATCAGTGGTCCTGGTATTTTCCAAGGAAGTCTCTCTCATGTCTCACATTATCCTGGATTTTAAGGCATGTAGGTCTTTACCACCATCCATAGAGCACCATTTTGTGCTTGCAAAAAACATTTTGTGTTTGTCAAAACAAAACACACAGAGGGCTAATGACTTGGAAGTATTATGTTGGGTTGGGAGGATTCCTTCCTTCTCATATTTTGTTTTAAATGCAACTAGTATAAGTTACATCACTCCCAGTGGAACTGAGGTGAGACTGAGCAAAATGTACTAAAAGTCTAGACTTGTGGTAGAAAAGAAATAAGAATTTCTAGAAACTATTTTTTTATGACCCCTGAACCAAAGCTTCCTAAGGTGCCTGTATTATCAATAAAGGACACTCTTACAAATACATCGACTCTTCTCTTTTGATCATTTTCCAGTGGAATTAGAACTTAGAGATATTAAAGCATCCCTATTAGCCTCTACTCTGTAATCTCTGCATCTCACTCCAGGAATGAATTTCATATAATGGTTTTAACAATAGAAATGTGAGTGACTCATATTAGAACCACATGCTTATCTTAAAGACCCATTAGCACAAAATTATAGACCCAGTATACTGCTGGTACAGACACAACAACCATTACAGATAGTGCAGTAACCAAACAAGCTGAACTGATAGTGTTGAAGCTAAGTGAAAAATTGTTTATTAAAAAACAAGAATTGAAGCAATTAATGACCAGTAACCATTCATTCATTCAACTCACAGACATATACTGAACACCTTTGATGTTCCAGATGTAATTTGGGCTGGATAGATACTGGTAAAAATAAGCAGACGTGACCACTGATCTTACAGAGCTTATAGTATGGTAGGAGCAACAAACTTTAAACAAATTAATTAATTTCAAATATGGTAAATGTTATGGAATAAAAGTACAGTATGGTTATGATGGTGTATGATGTCTGTGAGGTAATTTGGGGGATGTAACATGTAATTTTTGTAAAAACTAAAAAGGCTAAGAGTGGGGGAAGATTCTAATATTGGGGAAAATTCTAGTATTAGATTAGTTTTCATTTCTTGTAACTAAATTTCAGTTATGTTTAATACATCATTTAGTAGGTTACTAGCAATTAGGTTCACATGTACAAAACACTGTAAATGTGACATCATTTCATGTATCCCATAACAATCAATGAAATGACTTCACAATTTTGAGTCAGGTATCATCAGGAGGATGTCATCAAGTACCATCAGGAGCAGCTCTCAAGGTGCCAAAAAGCATAGTTTAAGAATGATTAGCTTAGGGCCTCCCTGGTGGCCCAGCGGTTGAGCGCTGCACTGAGGAACTGTCGGCAGCGCGTGATGCGAGTTCGACGCCCAGCCGGGAAGAATCCCACATGGCGCGGCAGACCTCTCCTGCCTCGCCCGCTGCCCTCCTCAGCAGTGTATTTCTGATCTGCCTTTTCTGCTCCCCACTCTGTCTCTGGTGGACCCTCTCGCCGCCCCACGCCTCTGGACTATACCCCAGCTTGTATGTATAAATAAATAAATCTTTAAAAAAAAAATGATCAGCTTAGCACAGGGGTTAGCAAACTGTGACCTGTGAGCTCTTTTTGTATGACCCATGAATTATGATGGTTTTTACATTTTTAAGAGGTTGAAAAATGAAAATTATCCTTTGTGATATGAAAATTGTATGAAATTCAAATTTTAGTGTCCATGAACAAGGTTAGCTAGGATATAGACATGTCTTTTTGTTTATTGTCTGTGACTATTTGACAGAGATTTATGACCTGTAAAGCCTAAAATATTTACTTCCTGGCCCTTTACAGAAATAGTATACTGATCCCTGACCTGGACCATGACAATTTAAATATCAACCTACCTCCCTCCCCAACCCATGAGCAGGATCACATGTCCTCAATTTTGCAACTTTTCTTAAAAGATCTTAGAAATAATATCCTAAGAAAAATGACCAAGACACTTTGTAATGGTTAGTTTCATGGGTCAACTTTACTGGGTTATGGGATATACACATATTTGAGTAAACATTATTTTTGGATGTGCCCATAAGGGTGTTTTGGTATGAGATTAGCATTTAAATTGGTAGACTGAGTAAATCAGGTTGTTCCCTCAGTATGAGTGGACATCATCGAAGTCATTAAGGGCCTGAATAGAACCAAGAGGCAGAAGAAGGAAGAATATACTTTTCATGCTGACTGCTTGAGCTGGAATGATGATCTTTTTCCTGTCCTGGGACTGAGACTTACACCATAGGTTTCCCTGGTTCCTAGACATTTGACTTGTTCTCAACTCTGCCACCAACTCTCCAATGATGGTGGGACTTTTCAGCCTCCATAACCACATGACCTAATATCCCATAATAAATAAATCTCTGTCTCATATATACATATATATGTAAATACATTAAAAGACACACATAAATATGTAATTTCTATAATATATTTAAATATAATATCTCAGGAGAACCTTCCCTAATACAATCTTATTTATAACTGCCTAATAACAGATGCATATCCAAGGCCAATACTAATCAATTGGTGTTAAACCAAAGTAATTAAGGGTGATTAAAATTTTTTGATATGCTTATTCATTAATGAAACAAAATTGACTGCATGCATATACAAATAGTCAGTTGCAACAAAAACATGTAATTCTGCCCAAACTATGATTTGGCAGAGGCATTATTTCAACAATTTGAGTTTCCTTGCAGTTTTTTCTTGGGAAGTCAGGAGACAAAATGAAAATAGACCTTACTCAAGCCACCAGGAACATAGTCTCAGGCTTTGTTCATCTAGCAGATATTGAGAGCTGTTGACTTCTTGTAAATACCCTTAGACCTATGATCATCCACTTGTGTGTGTGGGAGTGTCTTTGGGTTTCAAAACTTTCTCTGAGAGTTGACGTCTAAGGGGAGCGCCAATCTTTCCTAATTAGAGAACTTTTTTTTTTTAATGCTGATTATGTGTGATTCTTTTTAATTATATAATTCATTTATACAGAGAAACCATTTGGATTGATCTATTTACAGTTTGTTTTTGTTTGCTTGTTTTCATTTTCTTAGAGTATCCCTTTGGTCTTACAACTCAGTGGGCCATTGTCATACAGCATCCCCTTTCTTCTCTGACTGCAAATTCAGTTCATTAAATACCACAGATTGGACTCAGGAATTTTATATTACAGAAAGAGCAATGACCCATGAACTCTATCTGAAATTTACCTTTCAGTTCTTACCAACTCCATTTAATCACACTTCTGCCTACTTCCTGAGTCCTTCTCATAATGATTTCCTGAACTGATTTGTCTTTAGGTTTATAGATATTTTAGTTTTAACTCTATTTCTTCAGTATCAAACTTACTCTATCCATAGGTCCAATCCTACCCCTCAAATTACCCAGATCTAAAATTTACTTTGTTCTGTTTCATTAGCTAATTAATGAACCTATTAACATATCAGTCAGGAGTCTCCAGAGAAATGGAACCAAAGGTGTGTGTGTCTATCTGTGTAATTTTGGGTGCTTGTTATATGTATTGTGAGCCGGCAGGCTGGAAACTAGGAGAGTCAGTGGTGTAGATCAAGTCTGAAGGTAGTCTGCTAAAGAATTCCCTCTTGTTTTGGGAAGCTGATCTTTTTGTTTAATTCAGGCCATCAACTGATTGGATGAGACCCACCCACATAATAATCTGCTTACTCAAAATTGACTGATTAGCTAATGAATTTGGATAAATTAATCTCAACCAAAGCAGCCTCCAAGTTGACACATTAAATTAACCATCACATTAACTATGCTAGACTTTAGGTTGGTTTAAAAATTTAGCAAGCTTTTACTAAGTCACTAGTCTTTGTGAGGCATTTTATTCCTATTTGAGTCATAGAGAATACTGCAGATTAGAATTTACTGTGTGATTTTATTAATAAAGAAACTTAAGCTCTGTGGGGTTAAAGACACTATTCAAGATTACACAGTCTGTAAATGGCAGGCCCGGGATTATGAACTCAGGCTTGTTTGAGTCCAAAGTCTATATTCTTTCTATTGTGTCACATTACCTGAGAGATCAATTTCAGTTTCTGAGTTCCTGGTTAGATGATGCCTTTTAGGACCAGAAAGTACAATTTACTCACATCTATACAACTTTATCAGCTGTATGTGTGGTCTTTTTTTTTTTTTCTTTGTACTTAGAATGGAATATGGCAGATGTCAGGAAGCAACAGGCATCTGCTGTAGCCAGAAATCTGCACCCACATAAACATAGTTGCCTAAATGTTTTCTTTCATATATCCTGATATTTCTCAGAAGCACACCATCTGCTCATTGAATAGATAGCAGAACATGTCTATAGCAGTTTTTCTTGTAGTTATCTCTCTTTATAATGCATTACTTTGGTTTTTATGCATAGCTAATACAGTCCTGAACAGAAACAAAAATATCTGCCAGCTCATCTACCCCACAAGAAGAGGGCATATATAAAATGGGTTAAACATGGAAAGGAAGAATGTGTGGAGACTAAGAGTTCATCCTCTGATGTTTGTCAGGATTGGCTTCAAATCTCTGACCTACCACTTACTTGCCCTGAAATTTTAATAATTTATTTCACTTCTAAGCTCTAGTTTACTCATTTACAAAATGAGGCCCATACAAATAGTGCTTACCTTAGCCTTAGTTTTCTTATTTTCAAAGTGAGGACAATAAAAATAGTGCTTATGTCATAGGGTTTTCAGAAAATTAAATAAGGTAGTATGTGATACACAACACAGTATCTTAGAATAAGAACTCAATGAATGTTAGCTGTTTTTATCATTATCTTTTTTTTATTTTACTTTCATGACTCTCCCTTTCTGTGGGTAGACTGTTTAACTACTTTCATTGTGCACTATATATATATATATATATATATATATATATATATATATATATATATTATATATATATGGAGAGAGCATATCTATATAACATATATGTCATATATCTATATTATGTTATATATATACTATAGATATATGACATATCTATTCTATAGTATTTTAGATTTGAAAATCAAACATCTCTCCCCTCCATTGTTTTTTCAAAAATATTTCTTTTTTTTTAAGATTGATTTATTTATGCATACAAGCTGGGGTACAGGCCAGAGGCATGGGGAGGTGAGAGGGTTCACCAGAGACAGAGTGGGGAGCAGAACAGACAGATCGACAGAAACACACTGCCTAGGGGAGCAGCAGGAGAGGCAGGAGAGGCCTGCTGCACCATGTGGGAATCTCCCCGCCAGGGGTCGAACTCATGTCGCCGCTGCCGACAGCTCCACAGTGCAGCACCTAACTGCTGTGCCACCAGGGAGGCCCAAAAAATATTTCTTGTGCATAAATATTTTTTGAGTTTCTAGGAAGAAAAATGATGAGCCAAAAGACAAGTTCTTATGCAAGAAAGAGACATTCACCGAGATATGTAAATACAGTGAGAGGAGAGTGAGAAAAAGAGAGTAAAGAGATTGGGGAATTTGCATGGGAGTGAGGAATTTGACCTCATGAGTAACATTTTGAATTGAGTTCTGGTGGGTGAGTAGGTACTCTCTAATGGTAGAGAAATAGCAAAATAAAAAGAAAATATATCAGAGGTACTGATTGGTCCATTGCTCCTCCCTTCTCTTCCTTTCTCCCTTTATTCAAAGTTTATGACAGTGGGAAGTATAATTATTTAATTGGCATGAATTGTATGGCTCTTCCAGGTGTTAAAAATACTAAAAAATACTAAAATATTATTTTGCTGGTTGGCAACGAGTATTTCTACTCCAAGTTCTTTGAGTGTCTCCCTCCTCCCCATCTCACCCCCTACTTTGCTTGCTGCCTTAACTGCCCTAAACCTGCTTCCAGAACCCACCAGACTTCCTTCAAATTAGCAACTAAATGTTTGATGTTTGCTGCGTCTCCAAGAACACTACTTCCTCAGACACACTGGGGTTTATTCTGTTTGGTGTGTACTGGTACCATATTGATTGTAAAATATTTTTAATATCATGTCTGGTTAGAATGTCAAGAGTTCATACTCTCCTTTATCTTCTGGGAGAGAGCTGATAAGATGGCCTGAATCAGTCTCAAGTTATAGTCACTCCCTTTCTTTTAATTTGTTTATGATTTAGAACTTTTGTAGCTAATGGCAGAGAAGCTAATTGTCTTGTGAACCAATTAATAACTTTTAATCTTAATTCCTTGGATCATTGTGATTATATTTTACTTTGGACTTATTTATTTTAAAGACAGAGGCAGAGAAACCATAATCTAGTCTTCAAACAGAGTTAAAAATGTTTAGATCTAATCTCAGTGGAAGGTTAGCATAGGGGACAACTTCAAATCTGTCTCTAGAGAATTAAGTGAACAGTCCTAATTAGCATATAAACAAGACAGTTGCTCTTAATAATATATTGGAAATTGAGAGTTAACTTGTTTCAACTCCTATGGTTGAACTGAGAAATCAGCCAATTTAAAAATTTTTATTTTTTTTATTGCCTATACGTTTGAAAGTCAAATCAGATGTTGCAGTGAGATATTTAATGAAAAGAAAATAGGTTCTATCCATTTAATGTTTTTTTTAAATCACCAGGTATTGGTATTTCCACTGAAGTTTAAGTGTGGGATTAATGCTTTTAGAACATGAGAATGGAATCTTCTAGGTCACTTTCCTGAGCTATTAATAGAAATAACTTTTTTGTGTTAGTTGTGTTTTACCTATTTGATCTCACATGATGAGGAAATCAGGTTCTGGGAAGCTGTAACTTTTCTTTTGCATACATTGTATATGCCTCCAACCTAATTTACCAAAAGTTTTAAAAGTAAATGGTAGCATTAATTTAAAAATTTTCATCTGTCTTATCTAGCAACTTATTTATAATGACGAATAGACAATACCCAATAAGTAAAAGACTGCTGAGCACATAACCTTTGTCTCTTAAAAAAACAAAACAAACAAAAAAAGAATCCTAAAAACAGTCTTAGAAAGTTTCCAAAGATTGTGATGAGCAAAGAAGGCAGGGGGCAGCTTTAATTTCTATATCTCCACATGGCATGGGATTTTAATGCAGTAATTATCTTAGAAATGCTAATGAGTTAACTCTCATCCAGCAAATACAGTTATATTTTGGTAGGAACAAACACAACATCACAGCAGAAGTTTAAATAGTTCAGGAAATTTCATTCAGATAGCAGAATATATTCCATTTAAAAAGGGAAGGAATAGATAATGAGTTCATGAAAGAGAAGGTGTCCATCTCAAAGGAAAAAAAAAAAACCTTCTCTGGTCATCACCCAGGAAAACAACAGCAGCAAAGGTACAACACCTACCTACATTTGGAAAGAAAGGTGCTGCTATAGGTAGCCAGTTCCACAATCTGCCCTAACGTACACGGGTGGTAAAGTTACCAGTCTGTTCAGAATCTAACAGAGTCAGTATGTAAATCTACTTCACTTATCCAAGAGTATCATAACATCATAAAATGATGGAACTTGGAGGAATTTACTCATTTGGTTTAATATTTATTGAAAGTTTGCTGTTATAGCTTCCACTGTCTAGGCTATTAGCAGTTAACAAGACACCCTTGGTCTCTACCCTCAAATATTTTATCATCAAGGGCCTCCTTGGTTGCCTAGGGGTTAAAGTCTCAGTGCTGTCACCAATGACCTGAATTTGATCCCAGCCAGGGAGTTAATCCATATACTGCGCCACAGACCTCTCCTGTCTCACCTGCTGCTCCCCTTAGCAGTGTATTTCAGCAAATCTGTCTGTTCTGCACCCCACTCTGTCTCTGGTGATTCCTCTTACCCTCTGCACCTCCGGGCTACACCCAGTTATTCTATGCAAAAATGAAAAAGTACTTAAAAGAACAAAAGTTTATCATCAAATAATTATGAATGTGATTTTATTTTATTTTTTTTTTTTAGGTAATGGCAAATGGCATGAAGAAAAATGAGTAGGCTAAGGGGATAGTGAATGAAGGGTTGAGTTACCTTAGATAAAGTTGTCAGGAAGTGCTACTTTGTGGAAGAGACAATTAGTCAGTACCTGAATAATAAACATATGTCTTTTGGGAAGAACATTCCAGGCCAAGGGAAATGCCAGTGCACAGGACCTAAGGTAGGTTGAGTTTACATATTTGAGGAATAGCCAGAAAATTACTTTAGTAAATTAGTGAAGATGGGTAAATTCAAAATGGAAGGAGTCGTGGTGTCTTATCATGTAAGGTCAGGCTTTAATAAGGAGTTTGAATTTTATTCTAAATATGATGCCCTTATTTTAGTATGATGGCAAGCCATTGAGGGTTTTGCTAAAAGCAAAATAAAAAAAAGTATAATACCCAACATGTTTATACATCTCTGATCCTACATAACTAAAAAATTATCAAATATAGCATATATAGTAGTTACTGTTAATAACCAGTGACAACACTACAAAAAATCCTAAGTGGCTTTATTAATAGGGACATTAAGTTTAATAGAATAGCATAAAGGAAATGCAAATCAAAACCACAATGAAACACCACCTCACACCTATGAAAATGGCCCATATCAAAAAGACCAGAAACAATAAATGTTGGTGGCGATATATGTAAAAAGGAACCCTCCACTGTTGGTGGGAATGTAGACTTGTCTGTTCCTTATGGAAAACAGGATGGGGTATCTCAAAATATTAAAGATAAATCTACTATATGATCCAGCAATTCTATTATTTCTATGTAAAAAATGCAAACACACTAATTAAAGGGATATATACACTCCTGTGTTCATTGAAGCACTATTTTAATAGTCAAGCTATGGAAACAACCTATGTGCCTAAAGACAGATGAGTGGATTAGGAAGGTATGGTATGTATAATCACAATGGAGTACTTCTGAGCTATAAAAAATGATAAACCTTTGCCATTTTGAACAACATTGGTAGAACTGGAAGGGATTATGGTAAATGAAATAAGTCAGAAGGAGAAAGGCAAATACTGGATAGTTTCACTTACATGCAAAATACAGAGAAACAGGACACGCCCCCAAAACATGGCTCTCCTGCAAAAAATCGATTCTTGGAGAAAAATATCCCTAACTTTGAGAGCTGTCTCAACGAGAACCGGATACCCTACGCAATACAATCGACCCTGGGGGTGCTTTGGACTTATAAATAAACTGAAGAGTCGGAGTAAAGAGAAGAGAGGGGACATCTAATCCCACACAAAGGAGGAGCAGAGAGGAGAGATGGGC